>QLPN01004151.1:290-21964 GCA_003314395.1 Albatrellus ellisii | reverse complement strand
ATCATGGTACTATACTCTCTCAAAATAATGAAAGCTCAGCTATATACATGCCTAAGATAATGTCAAATTTCTGAGACCAATTCATCTGCAGAAACCTCAATACTGATGTTGTTGAGCTGTAGGCTATGGAGAGTTACATTGGCCATTGGCATGGGTGACATTAATGGCTGACATAGAGGGACAGCTGAAGCTGCAATACGCAACAGGCCGCTACTGTATTTCACATTTCCGGTGATGTCATTTGTCGAACAACAAAGGAGGCTCAAGTGTCCTTCTCCATGTCTACAGCATGCCATGCCACTCAAGGCACCCAACTCACACATGGCACGGGCAGTTGAGCTGCACACGAACAGCTTGGTGAACTGCCAGCCCATCCAGCAGAGCGAGTTTGGCAGAAGGAGGAAGGCTTGTTGGAATCGCAAACCAGTGCATGCACTTTCCGTTTCAGGAATCTCAGCGATTGCCGGTGCGGGATGCATTTGTTTCTAGTTTTTTTTTGTTGCTTCCATCTTCATAATACTATACAGTTTTAAGCCACCTGTGAGTATGTAGAACATTTCTGTACACTTTTGTGATTTTTTCCCTCAGACTCTGTGTTCTGTTCTTGAATCTCGAGGCTGAGCTGTTTCTATGCTAGAGAGACACTGTTCCAGGAGGGGTTACACAGGTGAGCATGATGGTGTTGATGTGCTGGCAGTCCTGCGAGGGTACATTTATGGATTGTTACTGATTCAGCAGGGGTGGGTCATATTAGGTGGAAGGCTGAATTGATGCACACAGCTGTAGAAGAATGTGTTGTGATGGCAGTGAAAGATGGTTGTACACTACCTGCAAATGCTTACAAAACTAGACCGAAATGAGGAAATTATCCTAGATGTGTGGTGGTCATTGTCCTGTACCATAACCACTACTAGTAGCCACTCATCTAAACCAGTGGCTTTTGCTGTGGAAACACTAGATCAACTTGATGAGGTCATGCTTGATGTCACTTTTCCTCAGGCTGAGGCTACAGGTAAGTGCACATGCAATATTGTTAAAGGACAATAATGGACTGTGTGGATTGCAACAAGGGCTACTCTAGACACCACACTAAGTGGGGGACTGAAGTCCAAAGTGAGCAACTAGAGAACTAGCTGCACCACCAAGAACTCCTTTATAGTATGTGTAATTGCAGAGTATGAACTCTAAGAGTGTGCCACAGGTGTGGGTAAAGTGACAAGTTGAACACATGAGCACAAGTAAAGATATAACACAAAGTCTGGAAATGTAAAATTAGAGAAATAGAAGAGAGTTGGTGAAGAACCTTATAATAACAACAAATATCCTAGTCATCCTTCTTTGATGGGAGGGAGCCACTAAACACAGTTGGGCAGAGTCTTACCCTTGAGGTGACCACAAAGTGTACCCTCTGCAACTTTGAGGATCCTGGAAGCCTCTGTAATATTGGTGAGATCACCTAATCTAGTAGCCACTCCTTGGGACCACAACCTGTTTGTGACATTCTGTATGGTCTTGAGAACATCATAGGATATGCACCAATGAAGGGAATAGGATGATTAGGCCATCCAGATGAGGGAAACACTAAGCCAGTGTATGCAAGCTGTGCCCTGCAGATTTGCAAGACTGGTATTCTACTGCAGCTCATATGTGTCAGTGCATAAAATATCATTTACACAGCAAAAGGCCATATTTTAAGCTTATTCTTATTCTATTCATACCAAGATGAAGGGATGTTGATTAGATTGAAAATTCAAACATCATACTTGTGGGTTTTGTAGAAATACCTTTCCATGTTTTTTCCACTGAAAAAAGCAAAGAATACAATCTTATGAAGGAAAATGAAACAGGAAGGTGATGTGGAAATTCTGCTGTTGTCGCTGACGCTGCCGAGTATCAGCGAAAAAGACAAAAAAACAATAATCATGTGTAGAAGAGTGAGACACATCTGCGTGTGCAATCTGAGCTGCAGAGGAACAATCAAACAGCAAATAGCAAACAGGTAACAATGACAGTAACCGTGAAGCCTATGTATGATAGGTGACTAAATGGTTGGTCGAAACAGTGCAGTACAGTCATAAGATGATCCGGCCAGGTGGAAGCAATTGCATCTCGAAAATAGGAAGAACACTATTAATCGTGCATTGCAGGCACTTGGCGAAGATCGATCGAGAGTTGGTAACTTGTTACACACTCTAGGCGGTCAAGAATTAATGAGGTCGTCGGCCTGCTGGAGAGCTGACTTCATGGCCTGAGGCGTGAGTCTATCAATAACACTTTGGTCGGGCTTAAACTTGCGGCTCATGTAGTCTAGGGCGTCGGAGAGTCAGCGCCAAGCTTCTGCTGAAGAGGGAAGACCAGAACGTCTACTTACCGCCTGCGATCCCATTTGAATCTTGTTGGAACATCAGGACACGCTTACACTGAGACCAAGCGCGGAGTCGGATTCGATAGAGCTGGAAATTATTAGTAGGCACGATTGATATGAAGCCAAACATATACATATTACGAACCTGGAAGTGAGGATGATCTATGTCAGGGAATCGTAGAACACCAATGTCGACGACGTCCTTCTCATATCTTTTTCCGTTTGCAACCAAGGTCGTGAAGCCATCGATTATTGCACCAGTTCGTGCAACGATTCTGCTGAGTACTTGAATATCGATCTTCGTAGAGTCAAGGACTTCTTTGTCCTCAATAAGTTCTTTGAACCAATCATCTACCTGCGTGCCATACGTGTAAGGTCGCAGTGTCGACGAAAGCTCATGTAGAGTCATCAGGAAAGTTTGCTGACCTCCTTAACAATGGTGGAATTTGGAGAGCCGTTAAATTTGAACATATTTGTCCCGGTCTTGGTTAACATGCCTTTTCGATAGAGGACGTCGGCTTCGGGTTCAAGAAAAGGATTTTGCACCATAGTTGACATGACTGTGTCCCAACTGCGGTCTTCAGGCTTCAGCTTGTTCAGAGATTTCATCGCACCAACCGCCATGATCTTAAGATCATCACGCATCTCCTTTACGGTGTCGCTGTTGATTTTGTCTCCCGACCCATATGACGGGGCCAGACTTTGATGGAGATAATAATCTTGCGACGAATCCTTATACGCCAGTCAAATGTCAGCTAACCTTGATCTGTAAGGTTCATGGTGAGGTATAAACGGACTTGAAGTTGAAGCCCTGCACCAAATCACCAATCGATTTGCTGCTGCCAAAAACAGCAGCGATAGTAGACACAGCGATTCCGCTGCCAGCGCCACAGTCATGTTGAATATCGTAAGATGGATGTTCAGTGGGAGTCCAATGGTGCTTCTCCATGCTGTTGTCTCGCGATCTTTATACCCGAGCGGTATGTTGTATGGAGGGTCAACGGAAAAGGGATGATGAGTCAATATAGTGGGTCACGTTAGGCTGGAAATCTCCAAACGCCAGATTGGGATGTGGAGTTTGTGAGGGCGTCGAATGCACTGGGGAGCGCGGAGAGCGCCACATGCACATCGTCACTAGGGCACGCTGTCTCGATAACTCTCGTCGCGTTCAACCCTCTTGGATCCTGGGTCTCTGTGGACGTATTCCATCACCCGCCAGCGCGAGGATCCTGTGAGGTGGCCTGCCCATCTCGCCCCCACAGGCTAGGTGCACATCAGAAAGCGCTTGTGCGCCCTCGCCCCCTGAGTCACACGCAACCGCAATTCGCATACCCTATCACACATCCCTAACTGCCTACACTGCTTAGAGTAGCTTACAACATGCAGCCCACAGCGTGGCGCGTCTCGTGAAGCAACCTAGAGACACCGTGACTATGCCGCAAGTTGCCCGCGATGAAGTCAGCAGAGACTAAGCACGGTACAATTCCGGCCGCACAACATGCGGCTGTGTATAAATATATAGCTTTGTTCAGGCTATTCTCGTCAGATGCATCTGCAGGTAGCTCGTCCTCGTTGTATTGTGGAGGGTATTTGCCTATCGCCGGCCCCGTGAGCAATTGTGGAAGTACAGGCTGCTGAAGCGAGGTCGAGGTGAGAAGTGATCGAATTGGTGAAGTCTTGCTTGATACCACTCTCGCTCAGGCCGAGCTGCCAGCGAGTGCACGCGCGATTCTCCTAGCCGCCCACTGAACACAGTCGGACCGAGTATTATCATTGAAGCGACTGCGAAGTGTACACCCTGGGACTCTGAAGGCATCTCATAGCCGATCTTCGGACATGATCTATCCGTGACGTCTTGTACTATGTCTTGGGGGACGGACATCGATGAAGAGAACAGGGTGATCCAAGTTAGGCCATCCAGATGAGGAATGTGCTAAGTCAGTGTAACACGAGCGCTGAATCCTCCTGCAAACTCACGAGACTAGTGTTCTAACTACTGCAGCTTCAGCTGATGCTCTAGCAGCATCTACAATATCAGCAGAACTTCAAATTGACATACTGCTACTGCCTTCATATCCCCCTTATGATATATTGTCTTGAAAATATATATAAAAGTATCATGCAAAGGTCATAGATATGACGTGCTTTCCTTCACCTTGGTATGGACAGAAGAGCTCTATTGAATGAATGCATGCAGAGGAAAGGCCAGTCTGCAAATACTAGGTACCCAAACCAGTGAGAACCGACAGTAGCTATGGAGCATGTGATGTGTGACCAAACGATCAGTCGAAATGATGTAGTACAGTCAAAAGATAATCCAGATGTAAGCAATTGCATCTCGACAACAAGAACAGTATTAATTGTACATCACAATTGGAGGTAAGAGGCACTTAGCGAGGGTCGATCGATCGTTGTTACACACTCTGGGTAGTCAAGAATCAATGAAGTCTTCGGCCTGCTGAAGAGCTGACTTCCTAGCCTGAGGCGTGAGTTCATCGATGACACTTTGGCGAGGCTTAAACTTGCGGCTCATGTAGTCTAGGGAGTTGGAGAGTCAGTGACAAGCTTCTGTTGAAGAAAGAACAAGGCGTCTACTTACCACCTGAGATACCATTTGAATCTTCCTGGACCACCAGGACACGCTTACACTGAGACCAAGCGCGGAGCCGGATGCGGTAGAGCTAGAAATTATTAGTAGGCACTATTAACATGAAGCCGAACCTATCACGAACCTGGAAGTGAGGATGATCTATGTCAGGGAATCGTAGAACACCAATATCGACGAGGTCCTTCTCATGTTTTTCCGTGTTTGCAATTAAGGTCGTAAAGCCATCGATTATTGCACCAGTTCGTGCAACGATTCTGCTGAGTACTTGGATATCGATCTTCGTAGAGTCGAGGACCTCTTTGTCGCCGATAAGTTTGTCGAACCAAGCTTCTACCTGCGTGTCATGCGTGTAAGGTTGCAGTGCCGACGAATGCTTATGTATAGAACGGCGGGGAAGTTTTCTTACCTCCTCAACAATGGTAGCATCTGGAGAGCCATCAAATTTGAACACATTTATCCCCGTCTTGGTGAACCTGCTTGTTCGGTAGAGAATGTCGGTTTTGGATTCAAGAAAAGGATTTTGCACCATAGTCGACATGACTGCGTCCCAGCTGCGGTCCTCAGGGTTCAGCCTGTTCAGAGATTTCATCGTGCCGATCATCATGATCTTAAGATAGTCATCCATCTGCCTTATGGCATCGTTGTTAATATTGTTTCCCGACCCATATGACGGGGCCAGACGCTCATGGAGAAAATCATCTCGCGATAAATCCTTAAATGCCAGTCGAGTGTCAGCCAACACTAATCTGGAAGATTTATGAGGTATAAACGTACTTCAGTGAAGTTGAAGCCCTCCACCAAATCAGCAATCGATTTGCCGTTTCTAAAGACAGTGGCAATAGTAAACGGGGTGATCCCACCCCCCTGTGCACTGTGCCCAGCACCCATGTTGAATACAGTAGAATGAGTGTTTAGTGGGAATCCGATGATGCTCTCGCGGTACTTATATCAAAGCGATTGCTACTGTGGCATGCATGGAGGATCAACGGAAAACCGAGTTAACGAGGACAAGGTAATGATAAACCGAGATAGTGGGTCATGTTCTCCCGGAAATCTATAGAGAACGTCAAATACACTGGGAGAGACTACTACCGCTCGACATGTCAATAACGATAAATAAGTCCACCACCGGTCCCTGGGGGTAGCCCCCCTTCCGTTTGAGGTAGCTTTCCAGGTTGTTCTCCCTAGTCACATTACTCTAATGACAGGCTTCTTACAGTAATCAGAATCCCCGCTACCGAAAGGAGATGGGTATTAGGATAATCTCCGTGGCTGACCTCAGCAGTAGACACTCGTTCTGCATTCGGATGCTCACCTCGACGCAGCTTTCGACCCACAGCAATACAGTTTGAAGGAGACTGATTTCAAATTAAAGTTTGCGCGAGCAGGATAAGCAACCCTGGTACCGCAGCGGGTGGGGAAGCAAACGAACTGCTCGTGCGCAAGTACAGGGAACAGAAATCGAAAACAAAGTACACACCACGCCACTTTCGCAAGTCGCTGATATGAGTAATGGAGATCTAGGTGCATTTGAGCAGGGCACAGATGGGTTTGAGTACACATTGCGTCAGCCCTGCCAATCAGTGGTATGCCTCGTGAAGATAAATTCAGATGAATCAGACGAAGAACTTGAAGACAGCGATGCTACTCACAGGCTATACCTATACCTTAACCGGCATGGCAACGACACCGTTTCTTGAGACCTAACCGGGAAGCCTACACTTGAAGGCCTTGACAGTTTATACCACAAGCAACGACGCGCGCGGATGACTGGGTACGTTCGAGACAAGTTCATGGTCTGTTCAATGCAAAAGAATGGGGTATATGAAGGATTCACCGTCCGGCAAACATCATGCAGCTATATACATACCATATTTAGCCTGCATCAATTGACAAATATATCTCGAGGTTGCTACAAGCATCATCATTGAGATGGCCTATGCATCCCCACATGACTTTTCAAGTTCATAATGTGCTCACTAGGCAACACCAGCGGGCATGCAGTGCATAGAAAGCTGAGACCCCCCTAAATTAGCACAGCCTAGGGGTGTGTTGGTCCTGCACTATGGATCCTGTCGCAAGGTTTGCGTGCAGGACAGGTCGCGGTGATTGACTCTATTAATATCATGTACAACAATCGGTCAGCCATCGCCCTGGCACAAGAATGTGATCACTAGTACCACACGTGTCCGAAATAGACATGCATTACTACTTCACATGCTGGGTCGTGGAGAATGACAGCGTCTGCCTCACTGTCCTACTGCCGATATGATTTCCGAAGGTGCTTCCGCCTCTGAAGGTGAAACACTTTGCTGTACCGCTTGGCCTACGCGTGGCTTTGGTGCGGGGTCTCCATGAACGCAAGGAAGGTCTGGGAAAGGTGATGAGAACGGCAGACATCGAAGAACGGCAGGTGAATGATGCACTGCGCAACATCGGTCGTAGTAGGGCCTAGGGGTCATAAGCTATGCATAAAAATCGATCGTTTGCTCCTGATGTAATGTTTTGTGTTAGTGTCCAGATGCCCTCTCTAGTCATGCAATTATCCCTAGGATAGCTTCTGCTTCTTTTCTTCGTTATTCATTATTGTCTATTAGGGTGAGCCCACTCTACTAGAACGCAAGACATAGCAAGTACATAAGGGATACCGATCGTCCTCTGGCGGCGAGTTTCCTATGATCGCGGGGTTAAGTGTCGCAAGCAAGCAGATAGTAGACCTTGCACATAACATTAGGAATAAGTTCAGCCTGCGATTCTTGTGTCTCGCCTCACATTGCACACTCCTCAGTGCACACGTCGTGTCGATGGCTATTTAATACTCTGCAAACTTCGCAGTCAGCCCGTACATGGCATGAATAGAGTCACCCGGCGCTTTTTCTGCCGGAAACTGTCCGAGCTGCATCGTCGCGGGGTCTCCGACGACGCAGATGGCCCACCCAGTGAAAAAAAGCCAACATCCAAACATGATGACGCCAGCCTGCAGATTGAAAATCTGTCGATCACAGTAGAAGAGGACCGTCAGCACCATCCGCTTCCAGATGATTGCGCAATCCCTATGCCTCTCTTTGCCGCATTTTTAGCGCGCTTTTACGCTCCCCAGAATGCTTTTGTCAAAGACGTTTCCATGTATTATACTGAATCTTTTGTTCTTGTCCATACACGTTGTATTTAAATCATCTTCAGTCATTAGTTTCTGGAGCAAAGGTATTTAGACACTAAACTGATTATTTCATGTAACATACGGACTCATTTATTTTATAGCTCGTGCAGTGACACGATAAGGAGATACGGTATTGTGTCACTTATCAAACCAATCCATCAACAGTTGAAATGCATCCATCATCATGCTGGCCATACTATTCGTGACATCTAATGTCCGTATGGTTATACAGAATGAACCCTTTGGTACAATCAAAAAGATTCACTTGCATATAATAGTGCAGTACAGTTATAAGATAATTCCACCGGGTGTAAGGAGTCGCGTCTTGAAGATAACAACAACACTATTAATGTACATGACAATTGCAGTTAAGAAGTGAATTGCGAGGATCGTTCGTTCGTTGGTAACTTGTTATACACTCTGGTCAGTCAAGAATTAATGAGGTCATCGGCCTGCCTGAGAGCTGACGTCTTAGCCTGAGGCGTGAGTGCATCGATGATACTTTGACGAGGCTTGAACTTGCGGCTCATGTAGTCTGATGTATTGGAGAATTCTACACTAAGCTTCTATTGAGGAGGAAAGACCAGAATGTCTACTCACCACCTGAGATACCATTTGAATCTTGTTGGACCATCAGGACACGCGTACACTGAGACCAAGCGCGGAGTCGGATCCGATAGAGCTAGAAATTGTTAGTATGCACTATTTATATGAAGCCAAACCCATTACGAACTTGGAAGTGGGGATGGTCTAGGTCAGGGAATCGTAGAACACCAATGTCGATGAGGGTCTTCTCGTGTCTTTCTGTGTTTGCAATCAAGGTCATAAGGCCATCGATTATCGCACCGGTTTGTGCAACAATTCTGCCGAGTACTTGGATATCGATCTTCGTAGAATCGAGGATCTCTTTGTCGTCGATAAGTTTTTTGAACCAATCATCTACCTGCGTGCCATACGTGTGTAAGGTTGGGGTGTCGACGCAAGCTTATATATAGGACTTAGGAAGGATTTCTTACCTCCTTGACAATGGTGGCATCGGGAGAGCCATTAAATTTGAATACATTTATCCCAGTCTTGGACAGCGTGTCTGTTCGGTAGATGGTGTCGGTTTTGGGTTCGAGAAGAGGATTTTGCATCATAGATGACATGACTGTGTCCCAAGTACGATCTTCAGGCTCCAGCTTGTTCAGGGATTTTATTGTGCCAAGCATCATGATCTTAAGAGAATCATCCATCTTCTTCAAGGTGTCGCTGTTAATTCTGTTTCCCGACCCATACGATGGAGCCAGACGTTCATGGAGAAAATCACCTCGTGACAAATCCTTGATGTCAGTTGAGTGTCAGCTAACCTTGATCAACAAGACTCATGGGGAGGTATAAACGTACTTCAGAGAAGTTGAAGCTCTGCACCAGTTCACCAATCGATTTTCCGCTGCGAAAGACAGCGGCAATAGTAACCACAGTGACGCCACCTGCCAGTGCAACGGCCATGTTGGATATCGTAGGATGGGTGTTTAGCAGGAACCCGATGATACCTCATGGTGATGTCTCACGGCCTTATACCCAAGTGATAACATTGTATGGAGGGTCAATGAAAAAGCGGACAGGGGATGATGGGCCGAGATAGCGGTTATGCCGAAATTTTCTGAACCCCAGTACATGTGTATTGAGATGTGAGGTTAAAGCGGGAGAAACCATCTCTACTTGTCGTTTAGCGATAAGCAAGTCCACCATCGGTCCCCGGGGGGTGATCGGTGACCCTGTAGTGCTCTTCTGTCTTAGGCTAGCCTTCCGAGGTCGTTCTCTGTCACATTACTTTGATGACAGGCTTCTTACAGTAAGTAATCAGAATTCCTGCTACCGATAAATAGTGGGTAGTAGGGTAGTCTGCGTCGCTGACCTCAGCAGAAGACAGTCGTTCTAGTGATTTATCAGCGCTGTCGATGTCGGGCCACAACTGGAGCCTCACAGATAGAGCATGGTATATTGGGTGACTTCCCGTGAGCATCTAGACGTGCTAGATGGACTCTAGATCCAAATCTTCGAGTCCTGCCCATGAACTTTCAAACTGTAGAATTCCCCTTTAAATTGTATAAGACATATCAACTCTATATCAATAACAATAGAATTCTAGATTGTTAGACTACCTTGTTTGAAATAATACACCATGATGATGACAGCCATTTCTTGCTGCAGTCTCTAGCTAATGATGATCTCCATGAAGAGGAGTTGTTCAACATGGTGGCATTTGTGTGCTAGCAAGAGCAAATGGGCCTTCATTACCACAATGGGTGTTGAGTGACTTCCTGTGAGGTTCTAGAAGCATCTGATGGGCTCTAGACATAAACAGCCAAGAAGCTGATGGTAGCTGAGGCTTTGTAATCCAGTTTAGAGCTGGAGGGGGTCTCTAAACTTTAAATCTGAGGGGGTGGTGTACCCCCCCCCCTTCAGATTCTGTGAGCTTGAAATCAGTACTCTAGAGTGTTTTGCCAAGATGCCGAGACCCGGAATTATGGCTCAATCAATGTTGGCCCTTGCAGAATTCTTTGCTGTGGTGCCATGTACATCACACAATATTGAAATGAATGGTCAAACACTTGCAAAATCACATGTTTGTCCTAGGGGGGTGGGGGGGTAAAAGGTAGGGCAATCACACAAAGGTTGTTGACATTTGGTTGCTTACTAACTTACTCTTTCCTTTTTTGCCTTACTACTGTACACATACTTCAACTCGCACATACATGGATACACACGTTCGACACCTACGTAGAGTATGGTCCGTGCTCCACAGTAGTTACTATAAGAAGACTGTAGTGCCATCACATAATAATAAGAACTATCTTAGTTCTCCTCCATGCTTATGGCCTGTGTTTCACAAAGGTGTACAAAACAAAGTAACCAATTTTTATGTGCCTAGACCCTGCATCTGCACTGCACCCATGCTGCAAGATCACATAAGCATGGACCATACCACACCTGATCTCCAACACACAAGTCCTGGCACATGCCTCTTCCAGGCCAATGTCCATGCTGTCACTACCCTTGAGCAGTGCCATGGCATGCCCATCACTGCCAAGGCCCTTGCCATCCTACATGCCCTCACTGTTTAAGCAGGCTGGGGCAGACAATGGTAAGGAGGTGATGAGTTTTGATTGCACTGTAGAAAACCCCTAAGGTATATAGGAGTGCAGACATGAGCTGCAAGTGATATAGAGGTGTGGCAAGAGAAGCTGCACGCAATAGTGAGAGAGATAGACGTCAGACGAAGGGAAAAATGTCTAAGTAAGTAAGATGTACCTGCAAGTGATATAGAGGTTTGGCAAGAGAAGCCGCATGCGATAGTGAGAGAGATAGATGCTGCAGGACTGTATGTGAGAATAAGGTGATTGAGTAGGAGTGAGGATACTCACTCAGATGAAGGGAAAAATGTCTGAGGAGTTGTATCATAAAGAGTACTTCTTATATAGTATTCATATGATAAGGTTAATGCAGAGTGAAGAAAGTAAGGATGCAGGGACTACTGTATGTCGAGGGACACACGACCCTTGTTGTAATAAGTGGAGCAGCCGGAGAAAAATGCATAAGTGTATGTACATGTATGGTACGAATAAGAAAAGCTGAACGAAAAACATACAGTAAAAACATACATAGATATTCAACACTCACCCCTCTGGGTTCAGAACCTCACTATCTGAACTCAACCATACATGAGATCTCACTCCAACAGATCCAAATCTTTGTTCTCATTCTTACCACTGTCTCATATTATTTGTCATTTACCCTCAAAATTCTGTTGTATATACTTTGACAAATGCAAGATGCTCAAACCTGCTGGAGGTTTGCATATGGCTCAGTAATTTACATGCTTGATAGGTAGGTACATGAGGATGTGGCAGATGCAGCTGCCATGCCTATATGGTGCACATGCATGGGCTGCCAGTGGAGCATCTTGCTCTGCACCAAAAGCAAAAGTGCAGGGGGCAGCATGGGCACAACCTGTGGCTGCAACACCTGCTGCAGTGCCATCATCAGTGGCTGTGTCAGTGGCTGTGTGGTGGCCGGGGGGATGAATGACTCGACAAGCTCATATGCATGGAGGGCAGCACCATTGATGTTGCACAGGGATGATGAGTCAGCCACACCAAGTGGGACAGTGGGAGAGTCGCAGTATGGGAATGTGAGTGCACACACGCATGGCAGGAGATGCAGCTAGGTAGGCCTAGTGCACCTGCCACATCAAGTGAGCATTGTATGAGACATGGGTGACCTGATTGGGAGACATCAGAGCACAGGATAGATAGTGAATACCAAGTGGCTGAGAATCCACAGCCAAGGATAAATTTGAAGGTTTCAACATCAATACCCATTGTGGTAATGAAGGCCCATTTGCTCTTGCTAGCACACAAATGCCACCATGTTGAACAACTCCTCTTCATGGAGATCATCATTAGCTAGAGACTGCAGCAAGAAATGGCTGTCATCACCATGGTGTATTATTTCAAACAAGGTAGTCTAACAATCTAGAATTCTATTGTTATTGATATAGAGTTGATATGTCTTATACAATTTAAAGGGGAATTCTACAGTTTGAAAGTTCATGGGCAAGACTCGAAGATTTGGATCTAGAGTCCATCTAGCACGTCTAGATGCTCACGGGAAGTCACCCATTGTTCTTCAATTACCATCTAACTCTACCTTGCCTGAGTTTTCTTTGTCTCGTACATTACCTTCCCACTGCGGTCCCGCTGCCCGACGTCATGCTCATTGCCGAGTTGCCCTACAAGGGATTATGCAGCGCGCGAGATGTGCGTAGCACGCGCCAATCGATACTCACCGCATTTGTCGCGCGCGCAAACGTGTAGCTGAACGCGCACGTCAGCCCATCCAGCTCGTCCTGCTCTTGGCACATCTCGTCCCACACTACGTAGCCCGATCCATGCAACGCTTGCACAAAAAGTCGGACTTATACACGGCCCAGGCGTGGGTTGCCGTAGCAGTCTGCGTGTTCGGCATCCGTGGGGTAGAAGCGGGCGTAGTGCCGTTTTGCGTAGATCACGACAGCGGCGAATTGGCCCTTACGAATTTGATAATCTGAATCAAAAACTGCTAAGGGCTTAGAGATGAGGGTATGACTTGTCAATTAATGCAAGCTAAATACATTATGAATCCAAACCCACGATGTTATCAGGACAGAAGCCCTTCATGTATTCCTTTTCGTTGAACGCATCATAACCTTGTCTCGACCATGCCAAGCTATTCGCGCCCATCGTTTACAGTATAAGTTCTCATGAAACGGTGTCGTCGTCATACCAGACTAAGATAATCTACGAGTCCCATTGCTGTCTTCAGGTTCCGCGTCTGATGCATATGTAACTTTCCAAAATGCTCTTAATCATCTATATTACTGGTTGGCAGCTGACGCTGTGTGTGTGCCTCGAACCTATCTATGCCTTCCTCAAATTCACCCAGGGCTCCCTTACTCACATCAGCGGCTTGCGAAAGAGGTGTGATATGTATTTTCTTTTCCATTTCTGTTCCTTGCACTCACATGCATCGCACATCAGTGGTTCGTTCGCTTCCCCGCCCGCTGCGGTACCAGGGTTGCTTATCCAAGGGTTTTCTGCTCGCACGAACCGCTAACTATGATCACTAAGGTGTGGGATCTTCTTGTATGTTTAGACTAGTTGTGACGGTGAGTAAATCTTACTCACACTTACTCACGATACTGGTACGGGGTGTGCGGATGGGAAGTTTTCGGGCCGTAGTTTCGGGGTCACGTGACTCTCACACGCGCAGATGTCACTCACAACAATTTACGGGAAAAGCGTGCAAGGACGAAGGGGGGGCCAAAAAATTTACGGGCTGCCAACGGGCGGAGATGTCTGAAAAACCCGAAGACTTTGAGGATCGAGACACCACCGCGCGAAAGTGCTAATGCTTTGAGAAACAAAAGGGAGGAGGGGCGAAAAACTACTGTGATGTTGCGTGAAACAAGTTGGGGTCAAAGAGCGTGAGAAGATCTCGCTGTCTGCCTGACGCGATTAAAGACTGAACTTCGTTTTCGTATCGTGTTGGAGTTCGGGCCTGCTTCACACTCATGTACCAGCTTAGTTAGCCCTCGCAAAAGCTCTCCGTTTCGCTGCACTCAACCGGAGCTTTTCTGGCAATAAACCAACCCCTTTGATGTGTATTGCTATGTCGAGGTGAACATTAATATCCGAACACAGAATGACTGTCTTCTGCTGGGGTCAGCGACGCAGACACGCATTCCCTATCGGTAGCGGCTATTCTGATTACTGTAAGAAGCCTGTCATCGAGGTAATGTGATGAGGGGAGGAATGACTGCCTTAAATAGAAGAACACAAGCAGGGTCACCCGGGGGACCGAGGGTGGTCTTATTTATTGTTATTGACATGTAGAGTGCAGGTGGTCTTCGACGTCCTCCCACTTAATTTCACATCTCGATACGTATATATGTACTAGTGTTTGGAGATTTCCGGCTTAGAGAACATAATCCACTATCTCGGCTCATCATCTCGGTTTTTCGTTGACCCTCCATGCATGTCACTTTGGTATAAGTACCGCGAGACATCAGCATGAAGCATCATCGGACTTCACTAAACACCCATCCTAAGGTATTCAACATGGTTACTGAAATCCCTATGCATCCTCTTGCCGCTGCCAAAGTCAGCTGCAAATCAATTGGTGATTTGGGGCAAGGCTTCAACTCACCTGTCGTATGTTTATGCCTCACAAATCTTTTACTGATCAAGGTTAGCTGACACTTGGCAGGCATTTAGGGATCCGCCGCGAGATGATTTTCTCCATGAACGTCTGGCCCTGTCAAATAGGTCGGAAAACAAAATTAACAGCGACGCCATGAAGAAGATGGGTGACGATCTCAAGATCATGATGCTTGGCACGGTGAAATCCCTAAACAAACTGAAGCCTGGGGACTGGAACACACTCATGTCAACTATGATGCAAAATCCTTTTCTTGAACCCAAAACCGACATCTACCGAACAGATATATTGACCAAGACAGGGATAAATGTGTTCAAATTTGATGGCTCTCCAGATGCTGCCACTACTAAGGAGGTAAGAAAACCTTAGTCCCACAAGCTTTTGTCGACACTGCAACCTTACACGTATAGCACGCAGGTAGAAGATTGGTTCCACAAACTTGTCAACGATAAAGAGATCATCGACTCTACAAAGATCGATATCAAGCTTAAAGTACTCGGCAAAATTGTTGCACACACTGGTGCAACTGTCGATAGCCTCGAGACCTTGATTTCAAACCACGACCACCAGAATAACCTCGTCGACATTGGTGTTCTACGATTCCCTGACAAAGACCGTCCCCACTTCCAAGTTCGTAATAGGTTCGGCTTCATGTTAATAGTGCATACTAACAATTTCCAGCTTTGCCGCATCCGACTCCGCGCTTGGTCTAAGTGTGTGCGTGTCCTGATGGTCCAAGAAGATAAGAGTGGTATCAAAGGTGGTAAGTAGACGTTCTGGTCTTTCTTCTGCAACAGAAACACTTGGTGCTGAACTCTCCAACACCCTAGACTATATCAGTCGCAAGTTCAAGCCTCGCCAAAGTGTCATCGATGAACTCACGCCTCAGGCTAAGGATTCAGCTCTCAAGCAGGCCGACGACCTCATTGATAAGGATCGAATCACTGCGATTATTTACCATTTTTAATTATACAACCTTGAACCTCGAGAGATCTGTCGAATCCGCTTTTGTTTGCTTCATCGCCGACTACTACTTCTTCATTGCTTATTGTAAACTCGAAACAAACCTAATATACTATGCATACACAAATGTACTGTAGTGACAAAACATTGACCAACTTGATTACACCACGATGATGATGAAAAAATATTGGATCACAACGACGGGTTGACACCACTGCCTTTTCATGTTCCAGCGAAAAGGAGATCATTCGATCTCGTCCTTGAAGAAACGCGGAAAGCATACATCACGTGTACCTACATCCCATAGCTTCGACAAGGCAGTGCAGCTTCGTGTTGGCCAACGACGAGATCTCGGACTCATAGATCACACTCAATTTTAGGGACTCATTCGACCAAGCTGTCTGACTCCATGTTAGTGTCACTCAACGTCAGGATATCTGACTCTTGAGTATCATGCACTTCCACGATCCCCAAACTCTTCTAAAGCACAATCTGTCACTGCCTCTTAACTTCACAAGCAAAATCCATGTCGGCGATGGAATAGACTCGATGCGATCTCTTATATTCACTTGCTCCCTATGACGGCTCCGCCCTCAATGGCTCGAAACGGTCACAGTGGATTGTGCGCCTTTGGTAGCTGTGTTACGGTTGATCATGAGGATGACCGCCATCAAAGCGAACCCAGGCTAGAAGCATTTTGATTCTGACGCTCCTGCATTCGTCCTGGTCCTTGTGCGGCTTCGTCAACTGGATGTTGATGGTACCCTCGTACCCGACATTGATCCTTGTCTCCGCGGTGCGTCACTGTTAATTCTATCTCCCGACCCATACGAGGGGGCCAGACGTTCATGGAGAAAATCATCTCTCGACAAATCCTTGAAGTTTCAGTCAACCTTGATCTATACGATTCATGAGGAGGTATAAACATACTACAGGGAAGCTGAAGTCCTGCACCAAATCACTAATCGATTTGTTGCTACCAAAGACAGTGGCAATAGTAAACAGAGTGATTGCAGCTGCAGTAGCCATGTTGAATATCGTAGAGTGGGTGTCTAGTGAGGATCCGATGAAGATGCATGGTAATGTCGTGGTCATTATACCCAAGCGATTGTTACTGTGACATTGTATGGAGTGCCAACGGGAAACCGATGGACAAACGAGGGGATGATGCCAAGATAGTGGGGTCTAGCCGGAAACCCCCAGACACCAGTACATATGTATTGAGATGTGAAATTAGAGCAGGAGGATGTCAAATGCACTGGGACAGAAAACTTGCCTCTCTACGTGTAAATAATGTTGAAACGCACGGTCGAACACTCGCAAGATGACATGTTTGTCCTACAAGGGGGGGGGTAAAAGGTAGGGCAATCGCGCGCGGGCATACAAAAAAAGTAGCTAATTTATATATCCTAGACCCTGCATCCGCACTGCACCCGCGCTGCGAGATCACATAAGCTCGCACGGACCGCGCTCGATCTCCAACAAATAAGTCCACCCCACCTGCAATACTCTTTTGTCCAGGCCGTTCTCCCTCTCACCGTCACATTACTTCGACAGATAGGCTTCTTAGAGTGATCAGAATCCTCGCTAGCGATAGGTAGTGGGTATTAGGGTTGATGACCTCAGCAGAAGCAGTCGTTCTGCGTCTGCTCACCTCGACTCATAGCAATGGGCATATTTAGAGTACGCTCGAGCAAAGATAAGCAACCATGGCATCAGGAAAACGGTTTTGAGTCATAGTTTAGCCTTATTTACATAGGTCTGATAGGCTCTGTAGGTCTAGGTAGGCAAATAGGCAGCTTTGTAGGCTTCGGTAGGATGTTGGAGCCTATATGAAGTCACTATACTATACCTATCTAAGTAGTGGTGCTGCGACAAACTTCTGAGGTGCAGGATGTAACTTGTTTGACATTGTGTCATCACATCTGACTTGTAATGTGCTATTCGAGGTCATGGAAGGAGTTAAATGTATCTTTACTTAAACAGATGTGCATTATAATGATGAAAAGTTCTAAATGAATGTATTTATTAAGAGTAAAAGTTTTGCACTCCTTGAGAACAGAACCTGAGGTCCATGTACCAGGAGGATAGTGTGTGCCATACTTGGGAGTGAGATGACAGCTACAGACAATATCCTGAACAGAAATGATACCTGCAACAGGACACTGGTTTCATGTGGAGTGTGAGATAGAGTAAAGTTTTGAGTCCAGATCTGGGTTGTGGAATGGGGTGAACCATTCAATGTAAGCAAGCTGTGTGGGAAGTAATGGTGCCTGAAGATGAAGTGGGAGGGTGAAGAAAGCTTGGACTTGAGCAACCCAAAGTCCTGTATCAAATGAATGAGATGGTGAAAAGCATGTGTGAGTGCATTGATGTACCTTGGAGAAAAGTGCCACAAGTTGCCTCATTATCTGTTCCCTGTGAATCCCCTGTGTGAACCAGGATAGTGTCAAAATGTGCATTCATGTCTTGTCTCCCAGCATGGCCTTTGACAAGGGGAGTAGCACGAATATGATCCAGATACCCAACATGGTTGACTGCAGCCAAATTAGGAAGTCAGATAGAGAGAATTTTGTAGAGATCAAAGTGGTTGATGCTGTTGGGGAGAACTGGGGTTTTTGGAGGAGGATATGCTCGGTGGATGAAAGTTGTGAGCAGAGGAAGAAAGTCAATGGCATGGAAGTCAGTTGTGATGGTAGCAAGGTCATAGTGTGGGAAACCTGGCTTCTTTGCAATGACATGGGAGGCTGCAGGGTCAGAGCTTGTGGTAAGGGCATTGTTCTCTTCAATGTCATCATCGTTGTCTTCCACATCACTGCCATCTGGAGGATCGTCTGCATCAAGGGAATGATTGAGAATCCAATTGAGATAAGCAGTGAATTGCACAACTGCCTCCTGGTGACCCAACCAGATGGTCATCTGATGAATGTATTCCTGCTTGTTGCTGGCCCTGTATGCCTCCTTCGTATAGTCAATATGCAGGTGTTCAGGTGATTCTGTGTTGTAACCATCTGTGGAACCATGGGATTTGATTGCTTCGGTGTAGTGTAACAGTTGATGGAGCTTGGGAATGTTGAAGTGTTGACAAATCTCCATCCTTATGAAGATATCTTTGTTCTTGTGAAACATGTTCAATGCTTCTTCCATTGCCACTAAGGTTTTTGAGGTATGTACTTGAAACTGTGTGTAATAGATGAAATCAACAACTGCAACAGCTGTTTGCAGAACCGCCAGTTGAACAGCTCCAGCCAAAAGTCCAACAAAAACATGTTGCATTTCTTTATGTTCCTGCCCTGTCCACTGTGAAATGTGTGAGATACCATTCTTGAGGTGGCAAAGTCCAGGGTAGCCAGTCATACTACAAAAGCGTGCGTTGATCTCTTCTGCACCAGCCACTGGGATACACCAATTGACAAGATGATCTTTGAAGACACCTTGTGAAGTTGATGCAGGATATTGAGAGTGAAGCAAGACAAGATATCAGTATGAGGGAGATCAGCCCAGAAAGGCTGGTACACTTCTTGAAGACCTTGTTCTTTGAATGCACTGACATTGTGCCCAGATTCTTTTTGTTCCAGGATAATCTTTGTACGGTCCTGGTCACAGAGTAATGAATTTAGCTGCATCCTACATTCTTCAGGGTGAACACAGCATTTGGGACAATGGCTCTCCTTGCAACAGGCAATGAGGCATTGCTCTGTGAAGTTGGTGATGTAGGCTGCAAGAATGGGAAAGGCTTGGCAGATGAAGCCATCCCCACAAGTAACATCCTCACCATCTTTCCCTGCTTTGATGATGGGATGAAGGAGCCACTGCATGCAGTAATGAAACAGACAGTATCCCTGAACTGAGTGTGTATCATCAGTATAGTTATCAAGTTTAGTTTAGTGACAGGTAGGTATCTGATCAAGACTGTAGCATGCACAGTTGGCTTTCATCTAATACCTTTTTTTATGTTTCCAATAGTCATGTAGACTGGCCAGGCACTTTTATCGCCCTGGAACTGGGACAATTGAGTCTTGTCTGATGAAATGATAAGTGGTGCAATCATAGAGCCAACAGGTAAAATTTCCTGTCATTTCCTGTTACCTGCAGTCACATAAACATTGTAGATATGATGAACTTGTGTGTTCCACCACCAATCACTGGTCCACATCTCATCATACTGGTGATCCTCTCTCAAAATCAGTGTATATTTTTTCAGGCATGAAGTGCATTATATCTGCAAATGTGGGATTCCCCATCAAGTCTTTCACACACTCAACTGGGTCCCATCACCAGAGCTTGAATTTCTCAGGGGCCATCTGTTCCCTGTCATCTGTGAGCTGATCTCCAGGCAAATCCACAATGTCACAGGTCCACCCCAGAGCCTTAGTTGGAAGACTATCAATCTCATCAAGGAAGGTGCAGTTGCTTTTGTAAGATGTCTTCGTGTGCTGCTGAGTCTTTGGAGAAAATAAGATTAATGCTTAGGGAGCAGTGTTACTGTTTGACTCACAATTGGAAGCTTGAGGTAAGTGTCAGTTTGTAAGATGGCAGTCCTACACATCCCATAAGGGGAGACTGGCATGCACTCAACTTAGGAATCATCCAAAGAAGAGGATAAGCCAGCCATAACAAGCTGGAGTATATTCACTATACTACAGCTACCTATATACTAAAGGAAAGTGTGCATGGACCAGCACAGTACTCTAGGGCAGGTGCTACAGTAAATACCCACAGTAAGTATGACATCATGCACAGCATGGGTGCATCCAGAATACAAAGCAACAGTAAGTAGATAAAGATCAGATAAGATCAGATAGACTGAAAGGAGAAATGATCTTATCTAATCTAATCAAAGGAAAATGAAAAGAAATGCAAAAGAAAATAAAGAGGTAATGCTCCAAATAAACAAAGCCTGACACAGTTTGATTTTGACTGATGTTCTTGATAAGCCATTCAGCCAGCTGCCACTCATCCTCATCCTCAAAAGGCCCCCACTTTCCACCTCCAGCTGCTTCTTGGGTGTGACAAATTGATGTGAAGTGTGAAATACCTGTGTGCCACACAGCCCCTGCCTTTGCCTCCTCTGGGAGAGACTTGACATAGACTGCTTCTTTGCTGGTGGGTTCAGTTGATGGAGGGAGGGGAGCCTCTTTAATGGGGACCTCAACCATTGCTCGACAGGACCAAAGGGGGGGTGATGGGATTGAATCTTTGTCAGCAGTGCAATCCACCCCAGCCTGGTTGATATTGGTGTTGAGGGTGCTAGATGGCTCTATGAGATTACTGACACCCATCTGCTTGCTGACAAAGCTTGTGGCATCAGCAGTGGATGGGAGATGCTCATCAACATACTTGCTGAACTCCTTCTTAGAAGCCTCTCGACATTTGACAGATTGACCAATATGCTTGTGCAAGCCTGGTACTGTTGGAAAGGGGCCTTTGCCACAGAAGCCACATCACTGAGACATGGATGAGAACATCACTGTGCACTTAGATGTTTGGCACACTTAAAAATATTGGCACACCATTTTACAGTGGGTGATACATGTCACATTACTGCTGTGTCATTGTTGAATGGTGACCTTGTTGATGAGATTTAATTCAGCACTGCCACTTGGTTGAACTATATAACTTGTTCCCCCATCTTCAATGCTCTAGCACTCACCACTTTTTTCAGCTCCTCATGATGGCCCAAACTCACAAGTCTCAGAAAGCACCAGCACCTACTGTGCCTCCCACACCAGCACCTGTACCCTCTGTGACAAAAACTGGCTGTCAGTGCACTCACTCCAGCAAGCAGATGGAAAATGGTATGTACTTGAGTATGTTGTTGAACTGCAGAAAAT
>QLPN01004150.1:0-30991 GCA_003314395.1 Albatrellus ellisii | reverse complement strand
GCCACATCAAGTGAGTGTCATATAAGACATGGGTGACCTGATCGGGAGACATCAGAGCACAGGATAGATAGTGAATACCAGTGGCCAAGAATCCACAGCCAAGGATAAATTTGAAGGTTTCAACATCAATACCCATTGTGGTAATGAAGGCCCATTTGCTCTTGCTGGCACACAAATGCTGCCATGTTGAACAACTCCTCTTCATGGAGATCATCATTAGCTAGAGACTGCAGCAAGAAATGGCTGTCATCATCATGGTGTATTATTTCAAATGAGGTAGTCTAACAATCTAGAATTCTATTGTTATTGATTTAGAGTTGATATGTCTTATACGATTTAAAGGGGAATTCTACAATTTGAAAGTTCATGGGCGGGACTCGAAGATTTGGATCTAGAGTCCATCTAGCATGTCTAGATGCTCATGGGAAGTCACCCAGTAATTCCATGTAGGTTGGAAAAATACTAGTTGCTATCCAAGTATCTGCCTGCCAAGAACCCTAATAATGACCCAAATTCACTGCACTTTCGGCAGTGCTACCTTGAACTGTTGGAATATTCATGGTACTTGTTCAGCTTCGCTCCACTTACTTACACACGTCTTCCTTACGTCTTACTGACACACATTATACTTACTTACTCACCTCACTATCACACTATAGAGCACTCTAGACCGCTCTAGACCACTACAACCACGTTCATGTAGCACGTACTACACCCCCACATACAAACCCCACATTAACGCTCCGCCTGAACTCAGTTCAGTGTGCACTACATATACTACACCCCCCATGTTCTGTAGCTCTATGGTATCATACAATGTTGTACCATGTCTCCCCACTCTGCGCCTTAGTGCGCACCACTTGTCACTACGCCATAACCACCTGCTTCTTCCTCTTTCTGGTTGGCTCATACCTGTGCTCACATGAACAGCCCCAGCAAGAAGGGTGACACTAACATGGACATCCTTTGGACAAAATAGTGAAAGAGTTGATCAAGACATTGATTCCAAGAATGTATCCTGCCACAGCAAGGTATCGCTGGCAGATGAGACGCCAGGTCTGACAAACATGACTAGATTTGAACATCGCATGGCATGGCAGCTGTTGGTCTGGTGCCCTGAAATGAGTGTATTGTTGAGAGCATATTATAGTGCTTGGAGCTTGGCATGTGTGCTGGTGACATGGTGACAGTGGCGGTGATGGTATTCTCTAGTTTCACATGATACATTGACAAGTGGATTACAATAATAGAGTATGTGATGCCAAAGACTGTGTATTTTTTATGTACCGAAGAACAAGGGAAGGAAATGGTGGAAGTGCATGGTGCATAGCATGCTATACCTTCTCCCATCCTCTCACCCTCAGGAGTGCCCCCCAACAGCATGCCCCCTCTTCAATGGCATTTGTACACCCATCCACACCCTAGAGCACCAAGGCAGCCATAGTACATCTGGCTTGCAGACTAAATTTTGGGCCCTGTTGTTGAAATACAAGCACCATGAAGAGGAGAGGAGAATTTCTTACAAACATGCTATAGGCACATTTCCATACTTTAAATACCTAACCTATGAAATAATGAATTGCAGGCCTAGCCACAAGAATAATCACAAGGAAGAGATAATCACAAGTGTGGGACAATCACATAGGTATTTGTTGAGATTCAAGCTGCATGAGAATGAAGAGGCAGAAACAAATGCTATTGAGATGATGAAGTGGAAGGACAGATGAGAAATCTGAGACAGAAGAGGTAAGTGAATTGTATGCAACCATGGGGTTTTGAGCAGAAAGGCATGGAGGAAAGGGTCTGCAAACTAAACAAAGCAATATATGGACTAAAACAAGCATCTAGATGTTGGTGCTAATGGACAGTCTTAGGGAAGGTTCATGATAACTATACCCCTGGTAACAAGGTAATTGTTGTGTGCTTGAATAGTGTAGTAAACATTCCTGATGATGATGAAGAGAGGGATCAATGAGATAGTGATGAGAATGATAGCTCCAATGACTATATGGGGATCCAGAGTGACAAGTGTAGGATGTCTTTGCAATGGTTAGTGACTTAGAGATCTTAGTCTTAGTACTGAGGGCTTATGAGACAAGATAAAGGTGAGCTTAGATCAAGCACAGTATAGGTGAATCCCTAGATTGTGAAGTTGACAAGACTGGGGTTTAAGACCACCAGGCTTTCAACTATTTATACAAAAAGGAGGCATCCTAAAGATGGTACAAGACAATAGGGTTCACAGATCAATAATGATTGCACAGCAATCAACAAGATCATGTAACTTGAGACATGTCCATAGTATGCTAAGTAAAATAGTCACAAGCATGAGTGAAACAAGAGGTAAACAAAGACAAATAAAGGTGAAATGGTATGAGTCCTTGCTAATTGTATAGTAATAGTCCTTAGCAAGTAAATGTTATAATAAATAAAAGAAATAGAAAGATGAAGACATTTTATATAGTACTGGGAGTAAAACTCACAGTGCAGTGCGTAAATACTGTAGTACTATAAAGAAAAGGAGATAGAGTCCTTACTATAAGTTGGAGCTAAGCTCACAGCTGTAGTTAATACTATGTGTATAGTAAGTAAGATAAAGAAGAAAAAGAAAAAAGAAATTGTTACAAGGTGCCAACACAAGTGCCTCATAACAACTTCCCTAAGACTGTCCAATAGGCCACTCTTAGCAGGTGGCTCAGATGACAATGTATTCTCCACACTGCATGATGATCAAATATTCTGTTGGCTTTTTCATTACCTCATGATGCTGATCACACTGTTTACTTATCCAGTATACTTATCTCTATCTCATCTTATTGGTATTTCTTCTCTCTTTATGGTTTGAGCTCCTCTTAAACTCTATCTTGCTCTTACTCTATCTTCTTTACCTTGTCTTTGTCTCACCTCAGCACTTCTGCATGTGCTGAGGTGAGTATCTCCTCTGCTCTCTTAGCTCTCTTCTGACATCCTTGCTCTATGCAGCTCTCTCTTTCTTTGTACCCTCTACCATCTGGTACACATCTTCTCTTATCTTACAGATGTGGTCCTAGGCTCTGCTCTGTCTTACCAAGGCTGTAGCCTTGTCTCTTGCTATAATGGCCCTTGGGCTCTACACTTATCAGTTTTATGTCATGGTGTTTGCTTCCCTTGCTGTGCTGCCCAGTTTCAACATGTTCAATTTCCACTCTCCTCTCTCATGCCACCTCACATGATTGCCTCACATTGAAACAGACCCTCACATCAGGGTCAGCACCTGGCATGCAGCCTGCAAAGAGGAACTTTGCATTCTCAATAAAATGAAAACCTGGGATCTAATAGAACTACCCAAAGGACAGAATATTTTGGTCAACAAATGTATCTTCAAATGACAAGCTGACAGATGATTCAAGGCCAGACTTGTCACCAAGGAGTTCACCCAGCAATGTGGTGTGGACTATTCAGAAACCTTCTCCCCCATAGCTCACTTTGAATCCCCTGAGCCATAACAGTACTAGAATACTGGGAAGTCCACTCCATGGACATCAAGTTGGCCTTCCTCAACAGTGACCTAGAAGAGGACATTTATATGGCTCAGCCCCAAGGCTTCAAGCTTGAGGTGATGGAGAGCAAGGTCTGCAACCTTAACAAGGCAATCTATGGACTGAAACAGGCATCAAGATGCTGGCATCACAAAGTCCATACAGCCCTACTCAACCTTGGTGTTTCATGCAATTTCTGAGATTCAGGCATATATGTCTCATCCACTTCTTCCTCCCCACTTACCATTGTTGTTGAAAGACAGGCACTGAAGCCAACAGCAAAGTGATAATAAGCAAAGACCATAGGACTGTTGTCCATGGTAGACACATCTGAGTAGAAAATACAAAGTGTACAGATGGGTATGCAGAAGATAGGAGTGAGGAGCACTATAGAGGAGGTATTTGTAAGAGGTAGATGAGAGGCTAGTGCATGAAATAGGCCATACCTCAGCAGTGTTGCAGGAGTGCTGGGGAAAAATGATGACAGAGTGGAGAAGATATAGCAAGACAGAATTGAAGAGGTGCTCTCACCATAAAGAACAGTTGAATGATGTAAATAATTCTATGTGAAAAGACTCACCAGTACAGCAAGTGACCAGTGGTAAATGAAATATGATAAGATAAGATAAGATGTGCACTCATTATGTAAGTGACATTTCCAGAGAAGTATAGTGGTCACAAATCAATACAAAGGCTGTGCAGTAGAGCTAATGATAACAACCAATCAGAAAAGGGGATGACTGATGTCTGCAATAGGTATGGGAAAGATTGGTGATACTCCACAGCAAGTGTGAGAGAGCTGAGTGAGCATCCACAGCAAACATGAGAAATGAGTCATAACTATCTCATTACTGGGCCAATCAGAGATTGGATGACATCTGTGTCATCAGCCAATAAAGACAAACATGATGAAGGTGAGACCATGAGAATCACTTTGATAGATCAGGAGTGATAGAGAGATCTGTAGTGATATAAATATATGAAAAATATGAAAAATGAAGAGAAAAATAAGGAGAACAAAATGCAGCCTGATATTGCCACCCTCTGACTCCACTCCTGTCTGAGCAGGTCTTTTGTCACCTACACCACCACACTTCAAACCTGCCATGCTGACATGGAGATTTAACTATAGTATACAAAAAGTATCCCAGGAGGGGAACAATGTGGGTCAAGTAAATAAACCCATGTGGATGCCTACCAGTACAACAAGTAGCTGGTAGAGAAGAAGACCAGATAGGACATACTCAGTATGTAACTATAGTGTGCACAGCATCCTGTAAAGATCAAAGCCAAGAAAAATAACAGTAACAATATCATATAGTATAGAGCATTCACATGCATATATATGTAAGGGATTTGGGCATAGACCAAGGAAGACATGTGGCTGTAAGTATGTGCAGCAGTATACCAAGAAAGGAAAGACCAACTAATGTCATGACAACAACACAATTGATCAGGGAAGAGGTGTCAGAGCAGCATTACAGTCAGAGAAACTGTAAGACAGTAGTCCCACATATCCCATAAGGGAGACCAGCATGCACTAGACTAAGGATCACTCCAAAGAATAGGATTTTCCAGCCATAACAAGCTGGAGTATATTCACTATACTACAGCTACCTATATACTCTAAGGAATGGTGCACAGTAATCTAGGGCAGGTAGACTACAGTAAATACCCACAGTAAGTATGACATCATGCACAGCATGGGCACATACAGAAGCATGAAGTGACAGTAAGTAGATAAAGATAAGATCAGATCAGATAGACTGAAAGGAAAGATGATCTAATCTTATATAATCAAAGGAAAACATAAAAGAAAATGAAAAGAAAATAAAGAGATATATGCACCGAATAATGGCACCTGACAGAAACCAAACCTGTCCATGATGTTGGGGATGTAGGCTGTCTGTTCCAGTTCTATGATGCACAATGATCTATCCAGTGAGACATAAAGTCCACAGTAACTGTGAGAGTGATTGGTGATACTCTGCAGCAGGTGTGAGAAGGATTGGTGAGCATCTGCAGTAATGGTGAGAAAACAAGTCATAACTAAATATAGAACAGGCTGATCAGAGATTGGATGGCTGGCACATCATTGGCCAATAATAATGAACAAGATGAATGCATGACCATGGGAATCACTTCAGTAGATCAGGAGCAATTGTAAGATCTATGGCAGTAAAGTCATAAGAAAAATAAGAAAAATGAAGAGAAAAATAAAGGAAATAATAGTGGCCTGACAAATACCCCCTTCTTCAAGTGAGACATCTTGATGAGCCAAGAACAAGAATGGATAAGAACAAGCATGACAGATGTCTTCATTTTCACCTTCCATAGATTTGAAGGGTATACTGGCAAAGAGTGAAGGAGAAAGAGGAATGATGGAAGAAGATTTAGGTAATTCTTTTAAATCTTCATATGACTTGGGAGTCTTAACACCATCATTGTCTTCATCTTCTTCATCTGTGAAGTCATCTTCATTGTCAATGATGCCAAATTGAATTTCCTCATATCCTTCCTCAAGAACTGGTGGAGGGGGAATAGGTGTTTCTTGAAGAACACATTGAGCATAATGTGGTTTAGCCATCATCTTGGGTGAATATTCAGTCTGGTAGAGGGAATAAATGGCTACTGAATGTAGCACTTCAGGACTTTCTTTATGATACCTCTTAAGCATATCAGGAACATCATCCATCAATACTGAAGCAGGTTCCCAAGAATTCTCTTCTGTGGGGTAGTCCTTCCATTTGACCAGGCATTGAACCTTACCATGAGAGAGATGACTATTGAGGATTTCCTTGACTTCATATTATTCTACACCATTTTTGATGATGGGGGGAGGAGGAGGACAGACTTCTCATTTGACAATGACATCTTTGACATGAGGACAAAGTTTGATGACATGGAAAACAGGATGAATCTTCATTGTCTTTGGAAGTTTAAGATGATATGCCTTGTTGGACAATACTTTGTTGCTGAATGAACATGATTGTTATAGGCAAATTCTGCCATCAGTAACCAACTTGCCCAATCATTTTTTTGATGATTAATAAAGATGCAGAAATATTGTTCAATTTCTTGATTTATCCACTCTGTTTGTCCATTGGTCTGGGGTTGGTATGCTGTAGATGTAGCAGTTTGAATACCCAATAAATGATTGAGTTCACACATTACTTGTGATGCAAATTGTGGTCCTTGATCTGATAGCACCTTCTCTGGAAGACCATGATGTTTCCAAACATGATCTCTCATGAGACATACCACTCCTTCTGCTGTAATTGTCTCTGTAGTTGGAATAGCATGAATCATTTTTGTGAAACAATCCACAACCTTAAGTGTAGAGTCATTGCCTTGGCTTTCAGGCAATTTGATGATGAGATCTGTGGAGATAATCTGCCAAGGTTGTGAGGGAATTTCATTGGGCATCAATTCTCCTTGTGGTTTAGTAGGGAAAATCTTTGTCCTTTGGCATAAATTGCATCCCTCTTGATGTAAGACACCATATTTGGGAACCAGAAATGTCTTTGAACCATCTCTAGTGTTTTCTTGTAACCCAGATGTCCTGCTAACAGTGAATCATGACAAGTCTTCAGCAGGTCTGTGTACATTGTTTCTGGAACATAAAGTTTCCCATCATGGTAAAGCATCTTTTTATCATCTTTGCTCCATCATGTGAACATTGCAGTTTTCCTCAAGTCTGCATCCAATTTGTCCCATACAATATAATTGTGGTCATCCTTTTGTGCATCCATGATCTTTATAACCAGAGGGCTGAGTGCTGCAAGCAAAATCTTGTGTTTGAAAAATTCCAGTTTGAGCAAGATGACATTCTTGTTGTCATCTTCTACCACCTTCTTATGGTCTGAATGTCTTGAGAGGAGATCAGGGTGAACATTGGTAGCACCCAGTTTGTGGACCATATCAATCTGGAAGTGAGACAGATAAAGTGACCAATGAGCTTGACAATGATTGAGTTTCTGGGCCATCATGAAGTATTCCAAGTTCTTGTGGTCAGTGATGACTTGAACTGGGTGAACAGAACCTTCAAGATAATGACACCACACTTCCAGAGCATGAATAATGGTCAGCATCTCCTTGTTGTAGATGTCATAATTACACTCAGCAGGAGACAAACATTTACTGAGGTAAGCAACCAGGTGCCACTTGTGATCCTGTTGAAGCTGTGAAAGAACCACCCCAGTAGCATAACTGGAACTATCTGCTTCAACTCTGAACAGATACTGCTCATCTGGAAACACAAGAACTGGTTCAGAACACACAGCATCTTGTAAATGAGTGAATGCCAACTGCTGTTCATCACCCAAATACCACTTGACATCCTTCTGCATAAGCTCATTCAAGGGTTTAGCAATATTGGAGAACCCAAGAATAAAGTGACAATAAAAGTTGCAGAAACCCAGGAATGAGTGGACATCATGGATGTTCTGTGGGATTTGCCAGTCCTTGATACCCTGTACCTTGACTGGATCCATAGTGATTTTGTCAAAAGAGATCTTCAGACCAAGGAAGTCAATAGATGTTTGTTCAAACTTGCATTTCTCTGGTTTGAGATAAAGCTTGTTATCTGTGAGTATTTGAAGGACTTCCTGTGTGACCTTCTGATGTTCTTCCAATGTAGCTGTGAAGATCAAGATGTCATCAATATAAACCACCATGACTCCTCTAGAAATGAGATCATGTAACAAGTGGTTCATCATCATCTGGAATGTGGCAGGGCTATTGCAGAGACCAAAGAACATGACAAGAGGTTTGAATAATCCTTTGTTAGTGACAAAGGCAGCTTTCCATTCATCACCATCTTTGATTCTGACATTGTTATAGCCCCAACAAATGTCCATCTTGGTAAAATATTGCACTCCATGAAGACAATTGATCAATTCTGAGATAAGACAAAGGGGATAACTGTTCTTGATCATCATATCATTGAGCTTGTGATAATCTTGAACAGGTCATAATTCTCCTGTTTTCTTTTTGATAAAGAAGAAAGGTGAAGCCATAGGAGATTTGGAAGGATGAATGCAACCACTTTTTAGATTTTCTTCAATGAACAATTCAAACTGTTTCTGCTCATCCAAGGATAGATTGTAGACTTTACAAGCAGATGGTTTTGTGCCTGGTTTAAGTTCAATTGCATGATCCCAAGGACATCTTGGAGGAAGAGCATCAAAGCATCTTTATCAAATACCCTTTTGAAATGATGATATGCTTTGGGTACAATGTCTTCAAACATCTTCTTCAACATCTTCTTTTCTGCTTCAATGGCCAGGTCTTGGCTAATGTTTTGAATGGCTGCCTCCATTTCCTTTTGATCAACCATAACCATTAGTATCTGATCATCCTTTTCTTCAGCTGTAATGCATTTTTCAGCTTCTTCATGAATTTGCTGGTTTTGTTGCTTCATCAACTTCTTGTTTGATTTCCAAACTTGTCTATTGGCTTTGAGACATACTTCACATCTGTGGGGGCATCTCATGAAATGTATTTTCCCCTGTAACCAATTGATTTCGGGGTTATGTATTTTTAACCATGATTCACTGACAAGGACATTCTTTTTGCCCAAATTGCAGACTGCAAAAGTAGCATGTTCAGTATGGCCATTGATAGTCATGATAAAATCAATCATTTCTTCAATAGATCCTCCTTGATTGAGCAATCCATCAACATTGTAGACTGGTATGGGTTTGGCAAGTTTTTTTGTGTTTAGATTATTTTCCTCCACAAATTTTTTGTCAACATATAACCCAGTAGCCCCTGAATCCAGTAGAGCATCTACTTCCAATACAGCCCCAGTATCCACTGTTTTGATTTTGAGTTTCATTTCAGGAAAGCTTATGATATCGAATGTTGTCTGGACATATTCCTTTTTATTGACAGGAGGAATTGTTGACAAGAGTTCTTGCTCTTTGCCCCAGCACCTGTGCCCCACACTTTATTACATAAGCATGGTCTGTGCACCACATCTTTACATACATAGGTATCAGATTAGGGACACTGATCTTCAGTCAAGTTCTATATCACTCCCTCCCATTACTTGCATTTACATTCACTCTTACTTACTTCTGTGCAATATATGGGTTGTAACTACTCTTTCTGGGCTTTTTCCCCACATGCTCACACCCTCTCCCTCTTGCCTCCTTGAATGGAGTGCCTGGGTCTCAGGTGACCACCACACTGTTCATCACACTTTCAACAGGAATAACCTATTGCACTTGAGTGTGAGGCCAACACTATGTTGAAGCAGAACAACAAGAAGAAGACTAAAACAAAAGGACAATTGTGCTTAGACTAGCAGATATCCCAGATATATAATCAGCAAAGTAAGACAAGAAAGGGACTAAAGACTACTGCACCTAGCAGATATCCCAGATGATCAAAACTAGGGATAAAATGCTAAGTGGACTACCATATTTATAGTATTGGAATCAGTGCACAGACCATGCTATACACTATATGGCCAAAATATGAGAATAAAAGAGATGAGGTCATAGCTAATAATAGAAGGGACATGTTGATATGTGCTGTGCTGGGCTGAAGGGGACAAACAACCACAACCACAACAGTTGCTGGAGGGTGTGAGTCATAAGATTCTCTGGACACCAGGGTAGAGAGAGTTTAGTAGTTTAGGGTGATAAACATGATAGCACAATGTGACTAGTGCAACCAACAGACAATATGATACAACGCAACACAAGGGAGAATGCAGTGGAGAACACAATGCAATGGAGACTAGATGTGACACAATGGAGAATGCAATGCAATAATAGATGTGACCTATGAGGAATGCACACTTTCTTGATAGTGGGAAACATGGAGGGAAGCTCAGAACATGCTTTTTTGCAATGTGCTTGGATGGGGAAGAGAAGTCAAATCATGGGTGGGGGAAATCTATTGTTTCTGACAGACAATGTGCCATTTAAATACAAGTCTAGCTCCAAGACTGGAGCACAACAAAACAAAACAGAAAATTTACAGTGTAGGGTTGATCATAGGGATATTTGCAATGAAGTGGAGTCTGGGTGTGAACAATTAAAGTATCATGCTATACAGATGAGCAAAAGAGGAAAGGTGCCAATTGCACCAAATGCTGACTTTGTGACTTGTGACTCCATGGACCATGTCTTGGACTATATAGCTTATTGATCCTGCTCCTTGTTGGCCAAAGCCAGTCCTATAGCCTGACACCTAAACAAATGCATGATTGATGCAGCTACAGATGATTGTTGCATGTGGTGCATTTATATTGCTGTGTTCACTTGGTGTCACTGATGGTTGTTTTCCGGCATTACATGCATGTGATGCTCATCAACATCAGTGCTGTACAATGAGCACAGTAACAGTGGGAACAATAAGTAAGCACTCTGCAGTCAGTGTGAGAACAATAAGTAAGATGCTGCAGCAACAGTGAGAAAAAGAGTCATAACTACTTTGTGATCAGGCTGATCGGAGATCGGACAGCTGGCACATCATCAGTTGATAAAGACAAACAAATAGAATGCATGACCATGGGAATCACTTTGGTAGATCAGGAGCAATTATAAGATCTATGACAATAAAGACATAAGAAATATAGAAAAAAATGAAGAAAAATAAGAGAAAAATAGAAGCAGCCTGACATTGAAGCCTCGCTTCAGACTGAGAGTAAGATGGAACAATGCATGTTAAATAAATTTGTGTACAAGCATTGAGACAATCAATGTCCATATTGTTGGAAATATTCATGTATTTTCGTTCAGCTACACTACACATAAGCTAACACATGTCTTCCTGATGTTTGTCACAATACTCTTACATCACTACAAACATGTTCTCACTACACTAATTTTCCACACTCTGCTTGAACTTAGTTCAATGCCCACTACTTATACTGAATTCCCCACTTTCTACCACTCTTAGACATTCCTGCAGAATGTCTAACCACATATTCTCACTCTGCAGTGCATGCTGCACCACTTTCTTCTTTGTCCTTGCTGCAATCAACACTACCCTCTCCCTCTTCTTCAGTGTTGGCTCATCCCTGTGCAAACACATATCATCAGTCTGAAGCATAGAAAACCTGTTGTAGGACAGCAAACTCATGCTCAGTTCCTGTCCAACCAAAAACCCAACTGTGAAGCTCCACTCTTTGAGCTATCTGGATCATTCAGCCTGAGACCATGTGCCTGAAACTCCTTCTGCATCTCAGCCAAGAAGTCTGCCTCATTCAGCACACACATCTCCTGAAGGGTCCTCACATTCCCCCTTCTTTGTTGTCCTTGAGGACATCTTGGTTCTGGACATTCTTGCATGAAATGTCCTTCTTTTACACAATTAAAGCATAAATGAGGATGTGGTCCTCTAGCTCTATTGACATCCATTGGTTCCCCCATAGGAGCTGCAGCAGGAGTAAACTCTCATTGAGGAGTGTAATTGTGCTGCTGTCCCTGAGATTGCCCAAGAGATTGCTGTTGCCCTTGTGGCTGTCTTCTTCCCCACATCAACTCAAAATTCTGCATGTCTTGCCAAACATATGCCCTGATGTGAGCTCTTCTAATCCAACCATCAAGATCAAATGGAATTGGTGTCTCCATGTAGCAGGACTGGAGAAGAGGTCAATTCTGTTGAATTTTCCCTTTCAGTCATCTGCTGTGCACTTCCTTACCACATGACTACCTCATGTTAACTTACCTACACACTCTGTCATGCATGGTCTGCACATGCATTAGGGCTAATCTTCCCTGGTCTGTGCACCATGTACTTAGGTACTTAAAGTCTGGGTCTGGGACATTGTTCTACAGTTGGTTACCTACCCATCTCCCTCATCATGGATTGACTTACATTCCTTGTCAACTGTTACTTCGCAATCATGGTGTTGCTTCTTGGTTTACTTGGGCTATTGCCTGCACTCTACCTACCATCTCCCTTCAGGCCTCCTTGAGTGGAGTGCTAAGGCTCTGAGGACCACCATGCTGCTCATCACACTTTTCATCAGATTCATCCCCTTCTTGAACAATGTGCAGAGTGCACCATCATTATATCCAGATGCTGTTTTATAGAGAAGGAATTCAGTAGTATACTCCTCTATATGCTGACTCCCTTGTGGAATTGTGGTCAATTTCTCTTGTGCCATTTGCTCATTGTTATAATCTCCAAAGGTAATCTTCATCATTGTGAGGAGACTATCAAAGTTTTTGAATGGTTCATCATTGCACAATGGTTCTGCTTGATGGGCTTCAATTTGCTCCAATATCCCCTTCTCCCATTCTTCAGCATATCCTCCCTTGATGTAAGACAAAATAACTGTGACTTTGTCTTTGTCCTTGTATTCTGGATGTGCACACAAAACAAGATAAATTTGGTCCAGATATGACTGGAATTTCTTGTTGTCTCCATCAAAAGGAGTTGGTTCTGTGACACAAACCTTGGGGTGGTGGACCTGGGGTTGGAGGCCTATTCCTTGTGCTGAAGAGGAACCTTCTCCTTCTGCCATTGTTAAATGGTTCAGAAGATTCACCACCATCTCCTGTTGCTTCTGAAGCAATGCCTGTTGATTGGTGATCATCTTCATCATCTCCACAAAAGTTGTTTCTGATCCATCCAAGCAGATGCTGCAGGTGGAGGTTGAGGAGTTGCTGCTAAGGCTGTACCAAGACCCTCTACATCTGATTCCAAGTGGAGGGGCAATGACAGTTCTTGATCTCCTAAACTCTTGAATTGATTCCTCAACTGTGATTCTGGTTCTTTGCTGTCTTCTCTGTGTTGCAGAGGGGACTGCTGTCTCTGGCTCCAATTGCTCCACTGGTCTTGTGACAGATTGTTCAATAATCTGGCGGATAAGTTCAACAAGTGTTCCTGTACTTCTGTAGTTGAGCAATGTCAAGTTGATTGCACACTCAGTCATACAACAGAAGCACTATATTTTCAATAAAATGTGTAGATTATAAAACAAACAAACAAGAAAACCACAAATATCTTGAAAAACAATATGTCTATGCTAGTATGTAGACATTTCTGGCCCCCCTGCAATGTAAGAAGCAAAATGATGATAGGGGTTGATATGGAAAGTGTGATCAGGGTTAGCTCCTAGTTCTAGTAAAACTGGAGGAGGGGCAAGGGAAGGATCATTGTAGTATTGGTACAACAAGCTCCTAAACAATGTAGGAGGATACTGTTATGAGGCACTTGCTTTGGCACCTCATAATGCATTTTCTTTTTTCTTTTTCTTTTTCTTTTTCTTTCATACTTACTAGTAAAGTGTAGTATTATTACTACAAGTATGAGCTTAGCTCCACTTTACTTAGTAAGGACTCATATTTCTTTCATCTTTTATAGTACTTAAGTATTTACATACTTGAGTGTGAGCTTTACTCCAGGTACTATATTAGACTTATCTTTTTATCTTTTTTATCTTCCTTATTTATTATAACATTTACTTGCTAAGGACTATCACTATACAATTAGCAAGGACTCATTTCTTTCATCTCTATTTACCTTTGTTTACCTCTAGTTCATTTCATGCTAGTGGCTGAGCCACATGACTTATATTATGGACATGTCTTACTGTGCACTACTGTGCATTTCAGTGTATTGCTGTGCAATACTGTGCATTACTGCACAACTTTACTATACTTAGGACTCCAATTTTGTATAAGTAGTTGAAAGACTGGTGGTCTTAAACCCCAGTCTTGTCAACTTCACAATCTAGGGATTCTCCTATACTGTGCTTGATCTAGCTCACCCTCCATCTTGCTTCACTCTAAAAGAACTAAATCTAAGAATTCTAAGCCACATTGAATGTCACTCAGACTTCCTACACTTGTCATTCTGGATCTTCACTTAATCATTGGTGGAATTATCCCTATCTCATTGATCCCTCTCTTCATTGTCATCAGGAATGGTTATTACATCTATCAAGCATGTATTAACCACCTTGTTACCAGGAGTATTATCATATCAGAACTTCCCTAAGACCATCCAATAGGCCACTCTTAGCAGATACTTGATCCTGTACCTTTTGTCCTGATTCCTCCAACATTCTGATCTTGGATCTGGGAACAACTAGAGGGGAAACCTCTCATAGTTTGTCAAAGGTTCATTTCAATGCTGTATAATGATGCACATGTGCCAAGCAAGAAGGCAGTGGCAGAGATGGAGGTGGACAGTGGAGAGGCATGTGACAGGTAGGAGAGAATAAAAGTTTACACTTAGACCTTGATCTAAGAGTTGCTCTGTCCTAGAGTGAGTGTGGGGGGGACAAGGGCAGCATGAGGAAATGGTGGGCAGTCCCTGAGCTGTCAGAAGACCAATGCTGTTCCCAGGAATTCTCCCCTCCAAAGTGGTCCTCCCAGAACATCCACAATTGCATATCAACCTGTCCACTCCAAGGGTCCACCACATGCAAGCTGTTGAGGATATTGCTGGGCAAGAGGTGGAGGTGTATGGGGTGAACACTATAATGTCTGACCAAGAGTTGAAGAGTAAAAGCAGGTGAGCAGGGGACATAAATGTGCATCCACAAGCTACAAATACACTCACTCTCATGCTTTTGCCACTTACAATGGTGACAGGCAGCAAGAGGAGGGCAAGGGAGGAAAAGGGCACAGTGGAAGGGTTCTCATTCATGTTTGGGCTTGCATATGAAACCTATAGTGTAAAGGGGTTGCAGACAAAGTTGTAATGAAAACAACATCCAGCAGGAAAGGGAGGGGGGGAAAAGTGGAAAGGGTGGTGGAGATAGGAGTTCTGATCAATTGTGAGGCTGACACTAGATGTCAAAGCCAAACAACTGAAGAAAGCTAAAAAGGAAGATCATGCTAGTGGATATCCCAGATATATGGTCAGTAAAGTAAGACAAGAGAAGACTAGAAGCTACTGCACCTAGCAGATATCCCAAATGATCAGAACTGGGGATAAAATGCTAAGTGAACTACCATATATATAGTACCCTGAGGAGTGCATGGACCATGCAGTACAGTATAGGGCCAGAGAATGAGAAAGTAAGGTAATGATGTCATATCTAATAATAGAGGGGACATATAAGTGCTGACTGAGGCTCCACAGCAGGTGTGAGAAGGATTGGTGAGCATCTGCAGTAATGGTGAGAAGACAAGTCATAACTAAATATAGAATGGGCTGATCAGAGATCAGACAACTAGCACATCATCAGCCAATAGAGGCAAACAAGATGAATGCATAACTGTGGGAATCACTTTGGTAGATCAGGAGCAATTATAAGATCCATAGTGGTAATGTTATAAGAAACATAGGAAAAATGAAAAGAAAAATGGAGAAAATAATAGTGGCCTGACACACTACTTTGGACATGGCCTGTGTGCCAATCCCTCCTGTATATAAAGTAACTCACTTGTACTCATTCAAATAAAACTTTTGATGTTCTCTCTCTCTCTCACCTGCATGACTCAGAGCACCAGTTTACTGGTTGCTTGACCTCTCTTCTCAATCATTTCCAACTCTATCTCACTTGCCCTCATAGTAATGAGTCCCAACTTCATGGGAACTCATCACCAAATGTACCAGTAGTGCTTGCAGCATTGGGAAGTATATGCATTGCTCCAAGATGCTGACTCCAGATCCTGCAAGCTTGTTTGCACCAGCATCATGGTGTTGAGTTGTGGTGTCAGTGGGGACATGACATTAAGGTGGGTCTGGAACAGAGCTTGAAGGTTGACACATGCAGCCATGGCTGATTGTTTCCCATAGACAGCTTATAGTCCTTCCCAGCACTGTGTGGCAGTGAGTGCATCATCTTGGATTAGGGTACTATGGTGTCTCCTGTGCTCATGGTCATGATAGCTTTGTGGTAATATTGTCATTTTCCATGTAGCCCACTCAGCTTCATTGGTGAGAGCGTGCATGGTGGTTCCTGTTAGATATTCATGTGTGTATTACATACTTTTTGTTCAGCTTTACCACCACATGTACTTATGACATATCCACATGTTTTACCTTACAACATTACTTACATCCTGTCAGGATGCATTATTTTTCTTTTCTTTTTTTTTTTTTTTCCATTTTACAATTTTCTCTTATCTTATCACTCAAGATCTACGTTACATCTTATCTTCTCCGATTATATCTTTCATGATAATCTATGACTCATTCATCATTCGTTACTGGGCTGATTACTCATTACTTATGACACATATTCTCATGATGACTGTGCAATGATGTGCATTACTTACTGATCATTCTCACACATGCTATCCCTTTTACTGTACTTCAAATGCCTGCCCTACAGTGACATACACAGTCTGTGTGCACAGGCATTTACTATATATACTGTACTTCATAGTGTACTTGTTCTTTAGCTTAGTACTTCTGGGATATCTGCTTCATAGTGAGTTAGTCCCTGAAAATATTATCATCCCTTATCCTTCTCCTCTTCTCTAAGTCTACTGTGTGACCTTGCTAGCAGTGTTGGCCTCACACATCCCAAATTACTTCTCTCTCTCTCTCTCACATGGGCCCTGCTTACTGTATCACCATGATGTGAGCACAGGCTTGGGCAGGCAATGAGGACTGATAGAATAGTTATGACATTGAGCAGTGTGTTTCCCAAAGGGGAGAGATAGAACATCATGTCTGCAGCAATAAGTGTAGCATTGGACACAGCAGGTGCCAAGCACAGTAAGAGAGCTGCAGGAGAGGTGGTAAGAAGGAAGATAAGATGTAAGTAAATGAGTACTCACTCAGACTCATGGTAAGACATCTGAGGAGGTGTAGTGTAATATGTCCATCTTATATAGTATGGTGATAGTAGGGTTGAAGTGGAGTGTGTAAGTGAAATACAATGACTACTATACAGAGGTTGGATGCGCATCGTCCGGAGGTGTAGGTGGAGTGAGAGGTGCTCAGACTTGTAAGAAGTCCAAGGGGCAGAGGTGTGTGTAGCGGAGAAAGCCAAACAATATTATAGTAATATAGTGGTACAGACAGTATTGTCAACAGTCCCCCTCATTTGGCATAACACCATTGGTGAGACCAAGTGTGGCATGCTGCACAACAAAAGTGACACATGGTAGTGACTTGGTCAGGGCGTTGGCAACGATAGTGGCAGATGGCAGCTGTAGGAGTGTGATGAGGCTGTGTGTGACACACTCACAGATGTGATGATGTTTGATGTTGATGTGTTTGGTGCCCTTGCCGACAATCAGGTTGTGTGCCAGGTCGACTGATCCTTTGTTGTTGCCATACAAAGTGAGAGCAGCTGTGAGTGGGAGCCATAACTGTGCAAGAATTCTGTGGTACCATTCCACTTGTATGGAGGCTTGGGACAGCACTACATACTCAGCTTGTGTAGATGACAGAGCAACAACGTGCTGCTGGCAGGACATCCATGAAATTGTGCTGCTGTTGAGGAGGAACACGAAAGTGCTGGTGGAGTGTTGATCATCCAATGATGATGCCCAGTCAGAGTCAGAGAAAGCATAGATGTTGTGTTGGACGTCTCCATATCGCAGTGTGAGGGTAGTGGTTCCAGTGAGGTAGTGCAGCACATGCTTGGTGGTGGCGAGATGGTTGGGGCCAGGATTCATGGAGAAGCAGGCCAGAGTGTTGACTGTGAACGCAATGTCGGGCTGTGTGACAATGGCTGCATACATGAGGCTACCCACAATTTGCTGGTAGGTCGAGTGAGCAGCAGTACTAGCTACACCATCAAAGGTGGTGAGGTGTGCAGCAGGGGGCAATGGCACGATGACTGTATTGCAGCCAGCAAGACCAAATCTTGTCAGAACGTCAGAAACATACCATGATTGGCATAGTGTGAGTATGCCACAGGTGTGATCGTGGCAGACCTTGAGACCAAGGTAGGTGCTTGTTTCTCTAAGGTCTGTCATGTCAAAGCTCTTGGCTAGGGTGTGTTTGAGTTAAAGCACTTTGTTGAGGTTGCTTCCAAAAATCGTTATGTTGTCCATGTAGAGGACCAGACAAAGGAACAACCCATCGACGCGTTTGATGTAGAGCCCAGCATCAGCATGAATATGCACAAGGCCCAGTGTGCCAAGGCAGTCATCCATTTTGGCATTCCACAGCCTCATGGCTTGTTTCAGCCCATAGATAGATTTATGTAGTCAACAAACTTTGTTGGCCAGGTCTTCGATGATGAAGCCATCAGGCTGTTGCATGTATAGTTCTTCTTCAATGCTGCCATTGAGGAAGGCACTTTTGACATCCATAGAATGGATGTGCCAATCACGAGCAGTGGTGTGGGCAAAGAGGAGTTGTAGTGACTTGAATCGTGCGACGGGGGAAAATACTTCCTCATAATTGATTCTGTGAACTTGCTTGAACCCTTTGGTGACAAGGTGCACCCAATAGTGGCCATTGTTTTTGAGTTTGAAGACCCATTTGTTGGGTATGGTGGTGCATCCAGGTGGTAGATCAACTAAAGACCACGTACCCATTGCCTTGAGCATGTCCAACTCGTGTTGGCACATGGTTTCCCATTCGAACACGTCTGGTGACATGTGTGCTTCACGGAGTGTATGTGGGTTGGCAGAGGTGGCAGTGGTGGTGAGTAGAGTGGACAAGGAGGGTCCCTTGCTGGTTGTCGCAGGTTCTTCATTGCTGGAGTCAGCTTGCAACACATCAGTGTAGGACCATGTACCATAAGCACTGTCACTGTAGTGAGCAGGACGCTGAGTGATGTGCCCTGAGTGACACAGTGGTGGTGTGAAGGTGATAGGTTCGGTGAGTGCAGGTGTGCCAGTTGGAGATGATGGTGGTGTAGTGGGCATGATTGGACTTAGTACAGTGAAAACAGGTTCCACTTCACCTGATAGTGCAGTGTGGTGTGCGCGACCTTGGCCGGTTTCAGCATCATACCCAGCATGAGGGATAGCAATTGCTGGTGCATGGTCTGAAAACTGCATGGCATGGGTTCAAGTGGGTACAGGTGGTGCGATGGATGGTGGAGTTACAGGCAATGCTGGCCCATGCATTCACATAGGTGAGGCAGGAGTGGGAGCTGGAGGTGGTGGTATGGATGGTGAGGAGAGCATGGCAATGGGATTTATGGTAGTTCTGGTAGCAGTTGGGATTGTGGGAGCTACCATTCATGTAGGGGAAGCTGTGGGTTGTGAATCATCATTGCTGCCTTCAGAGCTTGAACTTGATTTGTCTTTACCATCTGCACATGCTTGTGGTTGGAGTAACAATGTTGGAGGAGGTGGTCCTGCTGGTGTTGGCTGCAGTCGAAGAGGAAAAATAGACTCATCAAATATCGCATCATGTGACACAATTGCTTTGTGGGTTGTCCAATCCCAAAAGCACCATGCCTTGGTCCCTGAGTCATATCTGATGAATACCATGGACTTAGCTCATGCTTCAAGCTTCGTGCATTGCTCTCCGGGTGTTGCTACGTATGTGAGGCATCTGAACACACAAAGGTATGAGATGTCAGGGATTTTGTCATGCCAAAGGAAAAACGGGCTCTGCCAGCTGCGAGTGCGTTGGGGCATGCAGTTGTATACATGTATTGCTGTTTGTAGTGCGTATTCCCAAAACCCTTTGCTCATGTGCACATTATGCATTAGTGACAGTATTGAGTTAATTATCATCTGATTCCATCACTCAGCTCATCCATTTTGGGCTGGTGAATATGGTGCTGTGAGCTGGTGTGTGGTACTGGTGTGTTGAAGCAGTTCATGAACTGTTGTGTTGACGTACTCTCCTCCTCAATTGCTTCGAAGGATTTTGAGTTTATGCTCTGTTTGGGTTTCAGCCCAGGTTAGGAACACTTCCAGGGCATCCAAGAATTTGTCCTTTGAGGCGAGTGCAAATGCAACTGCGAACCCTGAATGATCATCTATGAAAGACATGAAGTATTGTGAGCCTTGAACTGAACAAATGCATAGTGGTCCCACTAGGTCTGAGTGGACAAGGTCCATAACATGTGCAGCGCATTTGGTCGATGCATGGAATGGTTTTCATGCAAGTTTTATGGCTGCACAGGCACCACAGGGGCTGTGGACTGGATTAGTGGACATGTTTGGTGTAAACCTGGTGATATTTTCATTGTTTTGTAGTTTCAGTAATAGGGAGTGTGGTGCATGGGCCAGACAATGGTGCCACATCTTGTACATAGGTTTTTGGGTGTCTAGAGATGCAAATGTCAAGTCTGTGATGACTGTGAGTGTTAGCCAGTATGTGCCGCTGTGGGGAATTCTGATTGCGAGTGTGATGGAGTTGTTGTAGATACGACATGTCTCCACTGTGTAGGTGACTTGTAGTCCTTTTGCTGTAAGTTGTGGTATTGACAGGAAGTGGGATCTGGCACACAGGGTGTACAGGACTTGATGTAGGATTATGTCCTGAGGTCGTCTGTCAACCATAGTAGTGGCTTTTACTGTTCTGACACCTAGGTATTCCATAGAGTTATTGTCACCTAGTCTGATAGTTCCTGGTGTGTTTAGTACTGAACCTTTGACAAAGTCGGCAGGATGCAGACTAATGTGATTGCTTGTGCCACTGTCGAGCATCCATTCACTTCATGCATCGAAATAAAACAAAGCAGTGGGCTTGGTAGCCATCATATTCAGAGTGGGTTCATTGGGAGGTACAGGTGGTGGAGGATCAACAACAACAGAATTGACAGTAGACTTAGCAGTAGTAGTATTCCTTTCCTTCTTCTCTGGATGCAAAATCCAGCAGTATTTGTCAGAATGTCCTCCAGGTCCACACTTTGTGCATGTATATCAATTGAGCTTGGGTTTCCCACAAGAAGTGAAGCCCGAGGTAGTGGAAGGATATGTGAGTGGAGTTGCAGGTGCTGTGAAGCTGTGCAGGCACTGTGTGACCGATAGAATTGAACCTGAGGTTCCAGTGAGGTGGTCGGATTCATCAATTATTCATGCATGCACATCTTCTGGTGTAACGTCGTCAAGAGAGTTGTTAGAGGTGATATAGGTGGAGAATACATTAGACCAGGAAGGTGGGAGTGCTGTGAGCATGATGATCGCAAAATCATTGTCAGAGATGGTGTGGCCACTGTCTGCAAGCTGAATTCACACAAGTTTAAGCGCATCGATCTGTGTGATGAAAGATGAGTGTTTGTTAAACTTGAACATTTGAATCTCTTGTAGTTTGGTAAAGGTTGCGACAGCACCCAGTGTGCCATACCCAACTTTCAGGAGTGACCAGTTGCAGGATGCAGTGTTCTGGTCTGAGATGAGATGGAGACATAAGGGGCCAACATACAAGCCTATAAAGGCTGTTGCTAGGTTGTCATTTTCATCCCATTGGTTTCTTTCTTCATTGTTGACGATATCCTCCTTGTCTTCATGAGTACAGGTTCACACCTCTCTGCTTGGGAGTGTCTCTGTTTCCATGACCTTCTGATATTTGGGGGTTGGTTTTTCAATGATGACCACTTTCCAAACCCCTGTGATGAGTAAGGCATTTTTGACGAGTGTAGACCAGGTTTTATAGTTAGAGGTGCCATCTAGTGTTGGTATGGTGGTTTTTGGTAAGGATACAGCATCAGTGGTCTGTATGAATGTGAAGAGGATAAGGATGATGAGGTGGGTGGCATTTGTGAGCACAGGCTTGGGCAGGCAAAGAGAACTGAGATGATTGCAATGATATTGAGCAACATGGAGAGGTCAGATAACACATCTGCAGCAGTGTAGTAAGTCATGGGCACAGCAGGTGCCATGACGCGATAGAGAGAAATGTCAGACAACATGTCAAGATGTCTGAGGAGATTGTAGGTATGTAGTTCAACTTATATAGTGTGTGGAGGGTAGAGTTGATGTGGAGACTGTAAGTGAATAACAACAACTACCATAAGTGGAGGGACATGCATTGTCCCGGAAATGTATGTGGAGTGGGAGGTGCTTGGACTTGTAAGAGGTCCAAGAAGTGATAGTGGTAGGCATGGTACATACGTAGTAGGTAAGATGTACATGTAGTGTGTGGTATAGTGAAGGTGAATGAAAGTAGTTGTTGTACACACTGCTTTTATGTTTAACAGCATTGAGTGAGCCTGCCATGCGCTGGGCAGGGCCCATAACCTGTGAGCACAGGCTTGGGCAGGCAATGAGGACTGATAGAATAGTTATGACATTGAGCAGCATGTTTCCCAAAGGGGAGAGATAGAACATCATGTCTGCAGCAATAAGTGTAGCATTGGACACAGCAGGTGCCAAGCACAGTAAGAGAGCTGCAGGAGAGGTGGTAAGAAGGAAGATAAGATGTAAGTAAATGAGTACTCACTCAGACTCATGGTAAGATGTCTGAGAAGGTGTAGTGTAATATGTCCATCTTATATAGTATGGTGATAGTAGGGTTGAAGTGGAGTGTGTAAGTGAAATACAATGACTACTATACAGAGGTGGGACATGCATCGTCTGGAGGTGTAAGTGGAGTGAGAGGTGCTCAGACTTGTAAGAAGTCTGAGGGGCAGAGGTGTGTGTAGCAGAGAAAGCCAAACGATATTATAGTAATATAGTGGCACGCACGGTATTGTCAACACATAACACATGCCCCACTCCTCATTATGGTAGTTCTTGTTCTTTACAACTTCACTCTCCACATAAACCTTCTTCTACTCTACTATATAAGATGAGCATCCTACCTTATAACTCCTCAGATGTTGTCTTACACAACCTGAGTGTGTACATCCACTTCACTCATCTTACCTTCTCTCACTCCACTCCCCTGCAGCTCCATCTCTTCTGCTGTGGCACTCTCTACCATCCATGCTCACTCTACTGTCACTGCAGTTATGACTGCCACTTCTCTCCCTTTGGAGTCTGCTTCTGCTTAATCATCACAATCACCATGTTTGTCCTTGCTTGCCCATGCCTGCATTCACAGTTCCATCTGAAGCTTGTCCCATGCTGATGGCTGGAGGGGGTTGAAGGAGGTTGCTTGGAAATAGAGCACAGCCAACTGTAGAATGAAGAGAAATATATTCTACAGGGAGAAATAACAAGTAACATATATAATGAATGGCATAGTGAGTAAGTACTGACCTCAGTCTCTTCATAGAAGACTGAGGGAAAAGAAAACTATGCAGAGGAATTTTTCTGTAAGTAAGAGTTCATCCATATCATCCCTGAGTCCCACAAGAGGTCCATGTGGTGCATCACACTGTTTGTGTGGTTGCACTACAAACACACTGTCACATTATTGTGCATTCACTGTTGCATGTCACTGTAATCTCTAACAGTTTTGGTGTCATGATGGTATACTAAATGCTATGATGATCAATGCTGATCTTGCAGCCTACCTTTTGTAGTTGTCAGTGTTCTCTAAGGTAATGTTGATTTTAGGGATGGTGGCTGAGTTGGTGATAATGACTTGGGAGAGGAGGGTGAGGAGTAAGGGGAGATGTTTGGAGTTGGAGAGAGTACACATGATGAGATGAGTATGTGTTGGCTAGGCAGGGCCCATAACCTGTGAAGCACAGGCCATACATGAGAGAATCTAGAACAAACAACTGCTACTTATTTACAGTGAATACAAGTCCTTTAAGTACATATGGTATCTGAGCATGGACCAGGGTAATACTTGTGGCTGAGAGTGTTACAGTAATACCAAAGAAGAAGGAAGATGTCCCAGCTCAACACAATGGGAAGTTGATGAAACAAGAACAAAGAAGCATCCTAATTATAGAATGACATGTAAAGATGAGTCATACTGATGATGCAAAAGACAGAGTTTGAGAGTGGCAGCATGTGAGTCACAAGCATAAATAATAGGTGAAAGAAAAAGGAAAAGAAAGGACCATAGTGATGATAGTGTCACCAGAGATGAGGCAGTAAAGGCAGACTAGACTTTGCCATTGGTGGCCTGGGTCACCCATCTGAAGTCTATCTAGCAATAACAGGAGACAACTTGCCCATTGTCTATTACAAACTAACCTTGGGAATAAACAAGCCGCCAATCTGGTTTTGACACCACAGAAAATGAGCTATCAGGTCACTGAACACTTACCCACTTACATTGCACTGTGCCCAGATGTGTTTACAGCCCCGCGATCATGGAAAGTACTAGTGTTGACGCTCGCGTCCGTGTAAGTTAAGATTTCACAATATGAACCACTATACAGTAACAGTGCTGGGTCAAATCACCGATGTACATTTGGACATTTTGAAGTAGAAAGTCATGACAACATGGCTTATGTAGTACGTACAAGTTATATATGTCAACATGTTATGTCAATACAGCATGCATTTCGGGCACACTGTTTTGTCTTGTGTTGGAAATTGTTAGGGTTTGGCGTGCGTAAGCAGCTAAACATCTATACGAAAGGTACCGGGGTACTCCGGGACGAACACGACAACAACACAGATACGATTGGGAAGAAAACCAGTACAAGCGACAAAAGGGCAGATAAACGAAGAGCCTCTATCCAGCGTATAGTAAGTGATCTTTATAGTACTGCGACTACTGCTGCGGATGACTATTGAAACAGATAAATATACTTCTGAAGGGGTTGCGCCTTAGGATAACTCCACCACAGCGTGTAAGTGGAGCGGAATATAATAGAAGGTTGAAGAAAAAATGGGGTACCAGTATGTGTATCTGAATCCTGACAGAAATGAGCTAGGTCGTCATGTGCCCTGCATAGGGTCAGGGTTTTTGTTCTCGGCTGATTAGATCTAGAGCTTCCAGAAGTCACCGAATGCCCTATCTTGGGGAATCTACGTCCAGGCTGCTCAAGAAAAATTGGGAACCGCGAGTCGTTTCCTATATTTTACTCCACTTGTTGAAACGCACGGTCGAACACTCGCAAGATGACACGTTTGTCCTATAAGGGGGGGTAAAAGGTAGGGCAATCGCGAGGGCGTACACAAAAAAGTAGCTAATTTTTATATCCTAGACCCTGCATCCGCACCCACCCCGCGAGATCGCATAAGCTCGCACGGACCACGCCCGATTTCCAATACCACTAGCCTGATATACATCACTTGCCCCATCTCCATGCTCTGACACTTTGTTATTGCATTCCGTACTCTCAAGCATTAGTAGAATCTACGTCTCAACTACTGATATAGCAGGTGGATCATCATGACGAGCCACGAAGCAATCATATCCGTAAAGAAACTGGTGATAACTTTTTTGGTCGACAATACCATCGAATGGTGCACCTTCTTTCTTCCTAGTGAATCTTTTTTACCGTTCATTGACACCTCAAAGGATGACAAAATTGCCGCCTGGCTTCGAACATGAGCTCTCTATCCAGATCAAGGATCTTCATCCGGAATTCGATACTGTGACGGGCGCGCCTTACGCCAACTTTGAGAGTCTTTGTTGCGGTACGCTTCAAGCCTCTCTGACTCCCAAACCAATTTGCTCTCTACGTCCGTGTCGCAGGCGCACACGGGTTCTCGGTACTTATCGTGCGTCGCTTGCAACACAACATGTGTCGCACATACTGATATGCTTCTAGGAGACCCAAGCCTCCGACGGACCCCTGTACCGCACCCTGTTCGACACTGGCCCGGACTCACGGTCCCTCGTTCACAATCTGCGCGGACTGAAAGTCCAGACGAACACCATTGACCGTATCATCCTCTCGCACTGGCATGTGGACCACTCTGGTGGCATGCTCTCCTTCCTGCAGCACCGCGCCAAAGAAGATCCTACCGCCGCGCCGTGCGTCGCCGACCTGCACCCTGAACGCCCGCTCGCGCGCGGTATCGCCCCGCCGCCCGAATATAAGGTCCTTTGCCGTCTCCCACCAGACCCGACATTTCATGAGATCAGACAACACGGCGGTGTGGTGGAGACGCATGACAAAGTGCACCTCGTCGCTGGCGGCACTGTCTGGGTGAGCGGCACGATCCCGCGAGTGACTGACTTTGAAGAAGGGCTCGTCGGTGGAGTCCGGTGGTATAATGACCCGCCCGAGAGTCCCGAGAGTCCCGAGAGTTCTGAGATTCCCAAGGAATCCGGAAAGTGGGTGAAAGAACCGGTGCAGCAGCTCGTACTTTCCTCGCGCCGTGGCGGTTGTTCATCATATCTATGACTACTTTCTAGGACGTGATGGATGAACGATACGCCGTAGTAGATGTTCTCGGAAAAGGGCTTGTCATCTTCAGCGCGTATGTTCTGGTTTCCTCAGTCTAGCCCGCACGCCCGTCCTGACGCATCGTCTGAAACAGCTGCTCACATGCCGGAATCGTCAACGTTGTCAAGGACGCAGTCGCGAAGCTCAAGCGGCCCATATACATGGCACGTTTTCCATCCTGCATCCGCACTTGGCTTTAAATTACATCAACGACAGATCATCGGCGGTCTCCATCTGGCAGGCCCCGGGCTCACCTCCCGCATCCCGCCTACCGTCGATTTTCTCTTCCACGGTCTGCATCCCGCGCCAACGTACATCCTTCCCATGCACTGCTCCGGCTTTGAAGCCAAGGTGGGGCTGGCGGGCGCATTTCGCGACGGGTGTGTTCCAGCCGGCACCGGTCACAGGATCACTATCGAAGGAAATGAAGATCACGAAGGCTTGGCAGTCAAATCCACCATCGATTAAAGCATATAACGGAGATATACAAGGTGTCAAAGTATGTAACGCATAATGTACCAATATCCCACTCTGAATGCGCTCCGATCGCTCATGACGAGCGAAGCCTGAGCGCAAAGTAGAGCCTGCGCACGGCCAAGCAGAGTCAATGATCTGTAACAAAGGTCCACGACCAATAATGCGGGATGGACTCACAAAATCCGGTAAAGGATGATGATACACACGAGAATGGCTGCCCATTTCCCGTACGAGATCGACCCGATCTCAAGGTAGTTGAGCACGTCCTCGCCAGAGACGGTGCACGTTTCGGGTATCGACGATGGGTAGGCACATGTGCAGACGCCGCCCACTATGGTATCGCACCTGAACGTCAACCCGCGGAAATCCGACTGCATGCCATCAATATCATCAACAACATCGATTGTATCTTCACGACGTGCGACGCACGTTTGCCAGCATTTCGAATGCATACTTCTGGTAATCCATGTAGTGGAAGGAGTAGAACCAGAAGCGTGGCAGCGAGCGCGCCTTGATGCTGCGGGACGACAACAGTAAGGAAGCGCACGCGGACGACGTCAGAAGTAAAAACAAGGGAGATACGGACAAGTAACCGCCCACGCTCATCCAGAATCCGTTCATGCTACAAGTGTTCCCGTTTCATGTCAGTAATAAGGTTGGCGCTGGATCATCAACAGGGCGCTCACAAAGCGCCGATCGCGAGTGCCGCTACGAATACAGGAAGAAGCGCCGCGATGATCAAGATCTGGCTCTCCGCCGCCAGCAGCGCCAAAAACAGGAAGATGAGGAAGCGGAAGAACGCCGCGGCTCCGGTGTGCAGGCCCTGGTACAGAGGCTCGGGTCATTCTGTTCCGGCGACGTAACAGATGGACAGAGCGACTCACAATAGCCCAGTAGCATATCAGCGTGAAAAAGATCGTACAAACGAAAAGGAATGGTATATTGACAAGGGTGTTGGACAGGACGAAGGGGAGGGTAGAATAAAGCCCATTCTTAGACTCGCGGTAGAACACAGCACGCTCTTCCAGGACTGGCCCCAAGGTAGGCACGTCAATACTTCATGGAAAGGAAGATTGATCGAGCCGCTTACATTCGGGGATCCCAGCAACAGACATCTATGGAGAGAAAGCAACGCAGTCAGTCGGTAGAAATGGTAGTTTGAATTAACGCACAAAAGCCAAGAAAGCGACGCTATAGAAATGCACTGAGAGCCGATCATTGATCACAGAATCAGAGCCGCCGAGTCGCACCCAGATTGTGCTGCAAGGAGAGATGGTCAGCGTGCATAACTCTCCACGCTCCACTGTAATGACACGCACGCAAGCATGAAGCCCATGCCTGCGAGAATGGGGCGGTGACATCAGCTGCACTGACAGGCATCACCAATTCAGTCTGGACGCACCGCAATACATCCCCATTCGAATCCCGTACGCCAAAAGATTGCGGGAATAGTTCTTCCCAGTCCTCTCCGCAAGGACAAGCGTGTTCCAAAATAGTGTACCCAAGTGCCCAGTCTTACCACCCTCCTCGCCTACACCGCCCAAGATGGCGTTCGTGTCGCTCAACAGCACAGGATCTTCATATGAGTTCCCGCTGGTGCTACTTTGGTCGACTCGTTGGCCGTAAGAGGACGACGTGCCGTCCGCGATGGTGGATAGGAAGCGATTGCGGAACTCCTCAACACTGGGTTTTCCCTTCGTCTCGACCTCACCTGAGAAGTCATTGTTGAGGAAGTTCATTGCGTGCTCTACGGGTGTCGTCTGTGCATGATCTACCGTTAGGTATGGCATTTGCATGCCAAAGAGACCATGACCACATACAAACTTGCCCACGGGCCATCCCCAACTTTCAAACCATCCATCGAGGTCCTCCACCTTGCCACTCCAGCACGTTTTTCCCTCAGACAACAGGAGGAGATGCGAGAACTGTGAGAGAGCGGCGATTGATGGCTGGTGAATTGTAGCAAGGACGAAAAGACCCTCAGCACGAGCAAGGGTCCTTATGGCGGCGAGGACCTCGCGGGCAGCTGTGCTGTCCAGCTGCGTCAATATTGGCTTTAGAGATTTTCATGAAAATAAATAGATGCGGACACAACGTACGCCAGAAGTGACCTCATCCAACAGCAAGATACGTCTGTAATATCACAAGTTTCTTGTGCACGGAGCTTAATCCAAGTATAAAGATGGCTCACGGATATGTGACCATCGCGCAGGCAGCAGTGACGCGGCGCTTCTGACCTATGGAAGAGGGCGATCAACACAATCGAAAACATTATGAAGTGCAACTGGCGTAATGGAATCATGACGTAGTGACGCACCACCGGAGACGCCTCTCTGGATGGCTGTGCCGATGCGTTGGTCTGCGCATGATTGGAGCCCAAGCGAATTCAGGACGCGCTCGACGCGCGCGTTGACTTGCGGGCGGGGAAGGAGAGGAAGGCTGTCAGAAGCATCACCAATGTGTCAAAACGACAGGAATGGTGTACACATTTGGGAAAATGAATGAAGAATGGTTGGGCGCATCATTATTGATGCGGGGCAGTGTCCTGAGGACGTAGGTCGTCGGACAGGAATGCCTCGGGCGAGAAGATAACTTGATGACGGCAAGAACGGAAAAGACCCACGATAATCGCAACGCGTACGTCACAGACTCGCGTACTGTGAGCACGCCGAGCAGGGCATCGTCCTGCTCCACAAACGTAGAGATCTTGTACATTTCGCTCGCCGTCAGTAACCGACCATTTAGATGAAACTGCAATCAGAAAATCAGTCCTCCGCTATCCGCGCCTAACCCCTGGAGAAGAAATGTCCTCGACAACGTTAAGCGATGTCGGCGCAATATATGATAGCAAGACGGCATGCCTCTTGCGCTCACATGGCAAAAATGCCGTAAAAGTTGGATCGAGCCCAAAGATATATCAAACATGGCCATGGCACCTGACATATCCGCGAAATTGCTAGTGAATTGAACAAGAAAACTCACTGAGCCTTCTGCTGCAGTTTTACGGAACGACATGAGGTCCAAGAGTGTGCTTTTGCCTGGGTAAAATAGTGGATGACTTGGAGTGCTATATTATGACAGTATGTTAATGCTTACCTGCACCGGAGGGGCCCTATGCCCGCAACGACATCAGTACAGTATTAAACGTGCCCAAACGAGATTCACAGCCCGGTCGTGAAAACTCACCATTATGGCCAACATCTCTCCTGCTCTTACCTCGACAGATACATCGTCCACGAGTCTCTTAGGTCCCGATTTTGTGGACGCCAAGTAGGTGAGATGTTCGAACGACAAGGTGGAGCCGCCCATTCCGTCTGACATTGTTGCTGGTGGAGGAGACCTAGACAGTAATTATAGTATGCTATTAGTGCAAGATGGATGATGGGTGGGGGTAGGGAGTAGGATGTGATGTCCAAGTCCGATAGACGCCTTATATGCATGCTGTCCATATGCTGTTACGCGCTACTGGTTTCTCTCCCCGGGAGACTTTGATTGCCGTTGTTACCGCCGATCATAACGAAATTCCCTAGCCAGAGATGCAGCAAGATACTGGCTACTCTGTAAGTTGCAGAAAGTTGACAGACTGCTCGGTGTGCATACTGATGGCAGTTGCATGTTCCTGTGCCTTTTACCGTGAAAGAATGCCAGCATAGACGTGTTATTTTTATGAACATGTCACTCACCATCAAGTTACAACTTTCCACACGCAGGTGGCCCTGGGTGTCTAGCCGAGCTGCATTGGGGCATCATTCAATTAGCTGCGATAGACTCAGGTGCCCTTCCCCATTGGTAAGACCCTATTGGAGTTAGCTAATTCTCCTGCTTCTGATGTCAAGTAAAACGCGGCCCTGGATTAGTCGGTTTCGACCTCAACACTTCCCAAGAATCCTCATTAGCACCGGCACTGAATAATATGACGTAGTTTCATACTAAGTAGACCCGCCTATCGCAAGTGGGA
>QLPN01004146.1:0-13350 GCA_003314395.1 Albatrellus ellisii | reverse complement strand
GCCACCCAAGATGCAACACCTGAGAACACATGGTTTGACCTCCAGCAGCAATAGGCGAGTCCCATTGCAGAGTCCATGGGATGTGTCCATATTCCTGAGGAGCATGAGGGGACAGCTGACTTTGACATGAAGGTGGGCAAGGGGGATGCCAGAGACATTGAGGGAGTTGAGATATTCAACGGGGTAGTCTTCCTGGCCACTCCTGACTTTGTGAACACTGAACAGGCTGGTATCTTCTCCAGGAAATTAGCAAGGATAGCAGAGTTGAGATCACCAACAGTGTCATTCTTGGAGGAGAGTATGGTGTGCTCCAAGAAATAGTGGTCAGGCTTCCCCTCTGCATCTGCGATCCCAGGGTAGATGGTGTCAATGAGCATCTGGACAGTGTTCTCTGAGAGGGACATGCTGGTGGGGAGTTTGATGGATGGGTTTTGGCATCCAGCACCAACTTGAAGCAACCACTGAGCAAAAGCAGCACTGCCTGGAGTGTGGTCAAGACACATGTTCTGCTTGAGGTGGAGGATGGTGATGCTCTCCCAGAGCTGGGAGCAACAGAGGGTGGTATTGACTATCTGCTGCCTGGAGCCCTTGGGAATAACAGGCAGGATTTGGTGAAAGTCCCCACCAAAGAGCACAGTGATCCCTCCAAATACAACCCCATCCTCCAGCAGGTCTTGCAAGGTGCAATCCAAAGCTTCCATGGCATAGTGATGCTGCATAGGTGCCTCATCCCAGATGATGATTCCAGTCTCCTTCAGCAGCCCTTCATGGTCAGAGTTGCACTTCAGATTGCAGGTGGAGGTTTCATGGAGGGAGATGGGGATCTTGAAGTGAGAGTGGGCAGTGTGACCTCCATCCAGGAGAAGTGAAGCTATGCCTGAGGAGGCAACACAGAGAGCAGCCTTGCCCTTGGAATACACAGCAGCAGCAATGGTGTTGCACAGGTATGTCTTCCCACAACCTCCTGCACTGTGGAGGAAAAAGGTCTTGCCCTGATTCCCATCAACAGAGGCCATGACAGCATCAAAGGCAGACTTCTGCTCCTCATTGGAGGTAGAGTAGTGATCTTCAACTTGCAGAGTGAGGTCATAGATGTCATGATCAAGCTCATCTTGCAGAAGGAGGTTGCCAAAGACTTGCCAGTTGTGCTGGGGGAGTGGCATTGGAGGGAAGTCAAGGAGGTGCTTGCCCATCTTGCTGAGGATCTTGTCAAGGAGATAGAGGCCATAGTCATGGACTTGCTCCTCAGTAGGATCAGGGAGGTTGTGATGGGTGATGAGGGCATGGTGCAAATCATCACATAGTCTTGCTTTGTGATGATCCCACATGATGGCAGGGTTAGATGGGATATTGTGGTAGAGGATGGAGGTAAAGAGAGAACACAGTTGACCACCAGTCTGCATCTCCCCAGCCTCTTGCAGGCACTGATCCCATTCACCATCATCCTCCAGGAGACCTCTAGCAAGACAGGCAGCCTTGTAGGTTGCATGAACCACCTCATTGCAAGTGTGCAGATCCTTCCAGTCTGTGGCCCCCTTGATGATAGTGAGCAGCATCCTGAGGTAGAAGCACTCCCCAGCAGATGGATGGACAAAGTACATGTGACCAATGGCAAAACCCCTCTGTCTTGGCTTCCACTGATGCCCCTTTTGTTCCCACACAAAGTGCTGGGGAAAATCCTGGTAGAAGTACTGGCAGGCACTGTCAGGATACTGCTGATTGGCCTTGAACCACTCTGTCAGGCATGTCTTCTTGGCAGAGGGATACTCCAGGACTTCCTCAGGGTCAGTGCTTGCTTGGAAATAGACCTGCTTCTCATTCTCCACATGGACAGGAAGGCAGTAGACTGTGGGGAGCTCCTGGTGCATGGGGAACTCAAACATGTGCCAGCATGCCTCTGAAGGACCAATGGTAGTGCACATCAATGTAGTCCTGGACTTCATCCACATTCCCAACCTGCACAGTGGCCCAATCTGGACCCTTGTAGATGTATTTGTGGATGTACTTCACTGCCTTGACTGAGGCACTCATCTCCAGATGGATATGGCAGGCATATTTGGCAAGCAAGTAGGGATTGTATGGGATGATATCACAGTTGGTGAAGATGTGGACCTTATTTTGACTGAGATGCTCTGTGAAAGTATGCCCATCGTCTGGCCTGGCATAGACTGGGTATCCATCCTCCCCAAAATGAGTCTTCTCAGAAAAGCCCTTGGGGTAGTTCTTGCTGCAAAACCATTGCTGGTTGTGGCCCTTCTTCATGCAAGGGGCTTTCAAATGGTCAGGAGCACCACAGGGGCCATGAAGCATGTACTTGGTGGCACACTCATAGGGCTTTGGGTGGGGGGCAGGATCAGGGGGTTATGCTGAGACAATGCTGTCCACATGATTGGCATCATGGATCTTGTATGGGGCCTTCAGGAAGGTGAGGAGATGCATGTGAGTGAGGCCACACTTCTGGAACTCTATGGTGTGGGCACTGCCAGCCAGCTCTCCAAACAGCCCAGCTTTGATGTCATCCAGCAGGGCTTTCTTGAAGATGTGAGCAACAATGTCAGGGTGATCTGCAGCAGTCTGGGATGTGCCATCATCATACTTGAGGAGTGCCTCCTAGATCTCAGGCCAGTTGGGGTTTGTAGTCATGGTGAGGAAGATGTCTGGCTTGTGCCCATAACAACAAATGGCCATGGAGTCTTGGAAGAGCTGGTACATATACCTTGCATTGCTCTGGTGTGTGGAGGGAAGGACAATGCACTGACCCTGCTGTCCACAATTGACTGGAGCACCATCTTGGTTGCCATGAACTTCATCCTAAAACCCTTTGTACAGATCTGCATGTATCTGCTTCTGATGAGTCTTGACCCAGTAAAGGTTGCTCTCCTCAATTGATGCCCAGGCATCCACCAAATACTGCTGGAAGAGCTTGCCACTGTGGAAGATGATGTCTGCCTCATTTTGTCTGGTGAAAGCATGGTATGCATAGTTGCAGTGCTGGGAGACATTCTTGCAGCACATCTGACCACTTGGACCTGGCTGTGATGGTATGTTGAGGTGGAAGCCAGAGTCACCTTTGGGGAAGAGGAGGACATAATGCAGTGGGGAATAGCTGTGGTGCAGATGACTGATCCTCCTAAGGCTACCTCCATGCAGGCACACAACAATGTCATGATGCAAGTCCACCTGTTGTCCTCCACTCCCAGGAATGATGGCAGCAATCTCCTTTGCAGTGGGAGTATTGTATCTGTGCAGATCTATGTTGGGATCCACAGTGATGCAAACAGCCACATTGACCTGCTCTTCTGGAGCCTTGTCCTTGAGGATCTCATGAGCTTGCCTGTACATGTTGATGTAATGGTTGTTGGCAAGCAGCATGGCATGGAGATCAGTCATGGTGGATAGGGAACCATGAAGTCTGAATGCATAAGGCCCAGACCCAGCAAGGACAGCATCATTGACATTTGCAGCAACAGATGTGAATGCAAATGCAGCATTGTACTGGCATATGTTGCTCCTGAACCTTTTAGCAAGTGGATCACTGCCCATCAACAGTCTGGAAAGAGTGGGTGGTGGCTGAGCAAAGGGAGGGAGCTGGATCTGGCCCTGCAGGCAGCATATGCCAAGGTGAGGTTGGATATTAGATGATCTTGCCAACTTCTCAGACAGAAAGTGAAGAGTATGACAGTGAAGGCATTCTTTACCCATGGGACCAAGGTTATGGCAGTGTTCAGGCTCATGATATCCCTGACAGCCAAGAGGGATGGGGAGTGGAGGGGGTACAGGAGGCTGTGGCTGATCTACTTCAGGATCATTTTGCTGAGGCTGATGATGCTGAGACATTTGGATATTGAAGTCCATGTGAGGCCAATGCTGTGTTGAAGCTGAATGACTGAAGAAAGCTAAAACAAACAAAAGGACAATTGCACTTAGACTAGTGGATATCCCAGATGTATAATCAGAAAGGTAGAACAAGAGAGAGAAGATGCTACTGTACCTAGTGGATATCCCAGATGATCAGAACTGAGGAATAAACCACTAGGAGTCCTATGTATATATAGTACTAGAGAGGACACACAGACCATGCTGTATAGTATAGGGCAGGGGAATGAGAATGTAAAGTAATGATGTCATATCTAAATATAGAAGGGATGTGTAAGTGCTGACCAAGACTCTACAGTAACTGTGAGAGTGATTGGTGATACTCTGCAGCAGGTGTGAGAAGGATTGGTGAGCATGTGCAGTAAGGGGGAGAGAATGAATCATAACTAAATATAGAATTGGCTGATCAGAGATCAGATGACATATGCATCATCAGCCGATAAAGGCGAACAAATAGAATGTATGACTGTGAGAATCGCTTCAATAGATCAGGAGCAATTGTGAGATCTATAGTAATAGAAATATGAGAAAAATAGGAAAAATGAAGAGAAAAATAGAGAAAATAATAGTGGCCTGACAAATACCCTCTTCTTAAGGTGAGACATCTTGATGAGCAAAAAATGGGAATGAACATGCATGGCAAATGTCTTCTTCTTCTCCTTCCATAGATTTGAAAGGGATGCCAGCAAAGAGTGATGGAGAAAGAGGGAATACTTGGGTAATTCTTTCAAGTCTTCATATGATTTGGGAGTAAGAACTCCATCATCTTCATCTGTGAAGTCATCTTCATCTTCAATAATACCAAAAGGTACTTCCTCATATCCTTCATCAAGAACTGGTGGAGTGGGTAAAGGTATGTCTTCTTGAAGTTGTTGAGTGTAATGTGGTTTAGCCATCATCTCAGGTGAATATTCCATCTGGTAAACGGAATAAATGGCTACCAAATGTATCACTTGAGGATTTTCTTTATGGTACCTCTTGAGCATATCAGGAACATCTTCCATCAATACTGAAGCAGGTTCCCAAGAATTTTCCTCTGTGGGGTAGTCCTTCCATTTGACCAGATGCTAAACCTTACCTCAAGAAAGACGACTGTTGAGAATTTCTTTGACTTCATATTCTTCAATACCATTCTTGATAATAGGAGGAGGAGGAGGACAGATTTCTCTTTCAATAATGACATCTTTGACAAAAGGGTGAAGTTTGACCACATGGAAGACTGGATGAATCTTCATCAGCTTTGGAAGTTTGAGTTGATATGCATTATTTGAAAGTACTTCAAGTACTTCATATGGTCCAAGATGTTTGTGATCTAGTTTCTTCATTGGTCTTCCTATGTCAATATTGGTGGCTTCAAGCCAAACTTTGTCTCCAATGACATAAATGGGAGTTTTGCCATGATGTTCATCATAAAACTTTTTCATATCCTCTGCTGCTTTCTTCAATGACACCTCTGCTTCTTCTCTGATACATTTGAGCCCTGCTACAAACTTGTCCACTGATTCAATTCTGGTAGATGTATGAGGTTCATGACCCATTTGTGGATCTTGTCCATAATTCAGCATGAATGGTGAATATTTTGTTGCTGAATGAATGTGATTATTGTATGCAAATTCTTCCATGGGTAACCAACTGGCCCAATCATTTTGTCAATGGTTAATAAAGATGTGGAAATATCATTCAATTTCTTGATTTATCCACTCTGTTTGACCATCTGTTTGAGGTTGATAAGCTGTAGATGTAGCTGTTTGAATCCCCAATAGACAATTCAATTCATGCATGACTTGTGATGCAAATTGAGGTCCTCTGTCTGATAATACCTTCTCTGGAAGACCATGATGTTTCCAAACATGATCTCTCATAAGGTGTGCCACTCCTTCTGCTGTAATCATCTCTGTGGTGGGAATAGTGTGAATCATTTTTGTGAAACGATCCATGACCATAAGGATGGAATCATTGCCCTGGCTTTCAGGCAATTTGACAATGAGATCTGTAGAAAAAATCTGCCAAGGACATGAGGGAATTTCATTAGGTATTAACTCTCCTTGTGGCTTTGTAGGGAAAGTTTTTGTCCTTTGGCATAAATCACATCCTTTGACATATTTCTCCACATAAGATGCCATATTCAGAAACCAGAAATGTTGTTGAACCATTTCCAAGGTCTTCTTGTAACCTGGATGTCCTGCAAGATGTAAATCGTGGCAGGTCTTCATCACTTCAGTGTACATTGTTTCTGGAACATAAAGTTTCCCATCATAGAAGAGTGTCTTCTTCAAGATAGGAGGACTGAGTGCTGCAAGGGAAATCTTGTGTTTGAAAAATTCTGGCTTGAGCAAGATGATGTTCTTGTTGTCATCTTCTACCCCCTTCTTATGGTCTGAACACCTTGAGAGGATATCAGGGTGAACATTGGTAGCACCAGGTTTGTGGACCATATCAATCTGAAAGTGAGACAAATAAAGAGACCAATGAGCTTGACAACAGTTGAGTTTCTGGGCCATCATGAAGTATTCCAAATTCTTGTGGTCAGTGATGACTTGAACAGGATGAATGGAACCTTCAGGATAATGATGCCATGCTTCCAGAGCACAAATGATGGCCAATATCTCCTTGTCATATATGTCATAGTTACACTCAGCAGGAGACAAACCCTTACTGAGGTAAGCAGCAGGGTGCCACTTGTTATCCTGTCAAAGCTGTGAAAGAACTGCACCAGTAGCAAAACCAGAACTATCCACTTCAACTCTGAACAGATACTGCTGATCTGGAAATACTAAAACCAGTTCAGAACATACAGCATCTTGTAAACAAGTGAACACCAACTGCTGTTCATCATTCCAATTCCACTTGATGTCTTTTTGCATAAGTTCATTCAAAGGTTTAGTGATATTGGAGAACCCAAGAATGAAACAACAGTAAAAGTTGCAAAAGCCCAAAAATGAGCAGACATCATGAAGGTTCTGTGGGATTAGCCAGTCTTTGATACCCTGTATCTTGACCAGATCCATAGCAATCTTGTCAAAAGAAATCTTCAGGCCAAGGAAGTCAATTGATGTCTGTTCAAACTTGCACTTCTCTGGTTTGAGATATAGTTTGTTATCTGTGAGTATTTGAAGGACTTCCTTCTGATGTTCCTCCAATGTAGCTGTAAAGATCAAAATATTGGCCATATATACCACCACAACTCCATGAGAGATGAGACCACAGAATAAGTGGTTCATCATTGTTTGGAAGGTGGCTGGGCTATTGCAGAGACCAAAGAACATGACAAGAGGTTCAAAAAAACCCTTATTAGTGACAAAGGCAGCTTTCCATTCATCACCATCCTTGATCCTGACATTGTTGTAGCCCCAACAGATGTCCATTTTGGTAAAATATCACACTCCACAAAGATGATCAATCAATTCTGAAATAAGGGGAAGTGGATAACTATTCTTGATCATCATATCATTGAGTTTGTGATAATCTTGAACAGGTTGAAGATCTCCAGACTTCTTTTTGATAAAGAAGAAAGGTGAAGCCATAGGAGATTTTGAGGGATGAATATGTCCACTTTTCAAGTTTTCTTCAATGAATAACTCCAATTGTTTCTGTTCATCCAAGGAAAGATTGTAAACTTTACGAGCAGATGGTTTTGCACCTGGTTTAAGTTCAATCACATGATCCCAAGGATGTCTTGGAGGAAGAGAATCAAAGGCTTATTTGTCAAATACCCTTTTGAAATGATGATATGCTTTGGGTACTATGTCTTTGAAATTCTTCTTCAACTTCTTCTTTTCTGCTTCAATGGCAAGGTCTTGGCTAATATTTTGAATGGCTGCCTCGATTTCTTTCTGATTGACCATAACCATCAATATCCAATCTCCTTCTTCTTCAGCTGCAATACATTCTTCAGCTTCTTCCTGTATCACTCTTCCTTGTTGATCAGCTTTGGGACATACTTCACATCTGTGAGGGCATCAGGTGAAATGTATTTTTCCCTGTAACCAATCAATTTCAGGGTTATGGATTTTCAACCATGATTCACCAACAAGGACATTCTTTTTACCCAAATTACAGACTGCAAAGGTAGCACATTCAGTATGGCCATTGATAGTCATGATGAAATCAATTATTTCTTCAATAGATCCTCCTTGATTGAGTGATCTGTTGACATTGTAGACAGGAATAGGTTTTGCCAATTTTTTTGTGTTTAAATTTTTTTCTTGACAAATTTTTTGTCAGCATACAGTCCAGTGGCTCTGGAATTGAGTAGAGCATTTACTTCTAAGACAGTTCCAGTATCAACTGTTTTCATTTTGAGTTTCATTTCTGGAAAACTTGTAACATAAAATATTGCTCTTTGAATATATTCCTTTTTCTCGACAGGAGGAATAACCTGTTGCACTTGAGGCTTCACTTCAGACTGAGAGCAAGACAGAACAATGCATGTTAAATAAATTTGTTTACAAGCATTGAGACAATCAACATCCATGTCATCAGTCCAAAGTATAGAAAACCTATTATAGGATGGCAAACTTGTGCTTAGTTCCCATCCAATCCAAAACCCTGCTGTGATGCTCCACCCTTTGAGCCCATCAGATCATTTAATCTGAGACCACATGCCTGAAACTCCTTCTGCATCTCAGCCAAGAAGTCTGTCCCATTCAGTGCATGCATCTCCTGAAGGATCCTCACATTCCCCCTTTGTTGTTGTTGCCCTTGAGGGCATCATGGCTCTGGACATTCTCTGGAAAAATGTCCCTCCTTTCCCCAATTGAAGCATAATTGAGTGCATGGTCCTCTGGCTCTGTCCATGTCCATGGGTTCTCTGACAGGAACTGCTGCAGGAGTGAATTCATGATGAGGGGTGAAATTGCATTGCTGTCCCTGCTGTCACCCATACTGCTGTTGTTGCCCCTGTGTCTGCCTTCTTCCCCATGTCAACTCAAAATTTTGCATATCTTGCCAGACATACACCCTAACTCTTGCTCATCACATCCAACCATCCAAATCAGTAGGAATTGGCATCTCCATGTAACAAGACTGGAGAAGAGGATGATTCATCCCCTTCTTGAGCAATGTGCATAGTGCACCATCATTGTATCCAGACACTGTTTTATAGAGGAGGAATCCAGTGATGTATTCCTCTATATGCTGACTCCCTTGTGAAATGGTAGTCAATTTTTGTTGCACTGTTTGTTCTTCATTATGATCTCTGAAAGTAATCTTCATCATGGTTAGAAGACCATCAGAGTCTTTGAATGGCCCATTGTGCTGTGAGGGCTCAGCCCTATGCACCTCTATTTGTCACAGAATTCCTTTTGTCCATTCTTCTGCATATCCTCCTTTGATGTATGACAGTATAACTGTCACTTTATCATCATCTTGATACTCCAGATGTGCACAAAGGATGAGATAAATTTGATCCAGATATGACTGGAACTTCTTTTTGTCTCCATCAAAAGGAGTTGGTTCTGCAATGCGAACCTTGGGGAGGTGTGTGAGGCCAACGCTACATCGAAGCTGAACAACTGAAGAAAAGTTAAAACAACAAAAAGGACGATCGCACTTTGACTAGTGGATATCCCAGATATATTAGCATATAGTCAAGAAGAAGAAAGAAGAGTACTGTACCTAGCGGATATCCCAGATGATCAGAACTGAGGAATAAACCGCTAGGAGTCCTATGTATATATAGTACCCTGAAGCATGCACAGACCATGCAGTACAGTATAGGGCCGGAGAATGAGAAAGTAAAGTGATGATGTCATATCTAATAATAGAAGGGACGCGTCATCGCTGACTGAGCTCTGCAGTAACTGTGGGAGTGATTGGTGATACTCCACAGCAGGTGTGAGAAGGATTGGTGAGCATGTGCAGTAAATGTGAGAGAATGAGTCATAACTAAATATAGAATGGGCCAATCGGAGATCAGACGACATACTCGTCATCGGCCGATAAAGACGAAGAGAAAGAGTTTGTGACCATGGGAATCGCTTCAGTAGATCAGGAGCGATTATAAGATCTATGAGGATAGAGACATGGGAAAATAGTGAAAAATGAAGAGAAAAATAGGGAAAAGAATAGCGGCCTGACAAGGTGGACCCAGGGTGGGAGGCCTGTTCCATGTCCTAAATAAGAACCTTCTTCTGCGATCACTAAGTGATTCATCAAATTCATCACTACTTCCCATTGTGTGGCTAACAGCTTCTGCTGATCTGTCACCATCTTCATCATCTCCACAAAAGTCAGTGGTTCATGCTCTTGATCCATAGGAGCAGATGCTGCAGATAGAGGTACTAGAGTTGCTGCTAAGGCTGTACCAATATCTACAATTTTGGATTCTAAGCAGTGGGAAGTGGATGGTTCTTCATCTGCTAAACTTGCAAATCAATTCCTCAAGTGTGATTCAGGTTCTTCATTGTCTTCTCTGTGTGGTGGAGGGGATGGCTGTCTCCAACTCCAAGCATTCCACTGGTTGTCTTGTGACAGATTGTCCAATAATTTGTCAAATGATATTATGAGTGTTCCTGTGCTTCTGTGGTTGAGTGATGTCAAATTGATGGCACATTCAGTCATACAACAGAAACACTGTATTCTTCAATAAAATGCATGAAATGATAAAGCAGACAAACAGAAATACCACAAAGATTTGAAATAGAGGTATGTCTATGCTAGTATGTAGACATTTCAGGACCTCCTGCTATGTAAGATGCAAAGTGGTGGTGAGGGTTAATATGAAAAGCACAGTTGGGATGAGCTCCAAGCTCAAGAAGAATGGGGGGAGGGACAAGAGAGGGATTGTTATAGTACTGATATAACAAATCCCTGAATAAGGTGGGAGGGTACTTAATGTAGTACCTTCTATCCTGGTTCCTCCAACACTCTGATCTTGGATCAGGGAACAGCCACAAGGGAAGTCTTTCATACTTAGTCAAAGGTTCACTTTGATGCTGAATATTGATGTGCATGTGTTAAGCTAGAAGGCAATGGTGAAGATGGAGGTGGACAGTGGAAGGACAGGTGACTGGAAGAAGAGAGTAAAAATTAACACTTAGACCTTCATCTAAGAGGTGCTCTGTCCTAGAGTGAGTGTGGGGGGGATGAGGGTGGTGTGTAGAAGGGGCAGGCAGTCCCCGAGCTGTTAGAAGATCCTGGGAATTCCCAGGAATCATCTGCTGAAAAGTGGTCCTCCCAGAACATCCATGATTGTGTATTGACCACTCTACTCCAAGTGTCCACCAAGTGTGTGCTGTGCTGGATGTTGCTGGGTGCAATGTGGATGTGGAGGGGGTGAACACTATGACATCCAACAAGGATCTGAAGGGTAGCAGAAAGTGAGCAAGGGACAAATACTTTAGTCCACAAGCTACAGGTACACTCACTCTCATGTTTCTGCCAAATACAATGTTGACAGAAGTGGAGAGGAGGGCAAGGGAAGAAAAGATCACAATAGAATTGGACTTGTTCATGTTTGGGCTTGTGAATGAATCCTATTGTGTAAAAAGGATTGCAGATGAAGCACTGATGGAAGCACCAGTCTGTGGGAAAGGGGGGAACAGGAAAACAGTGAAGGTGGTGGAGGTGGGAGTTCTGATCAATTGTGAGGCTGATGCTGTGTTGAAGCCAAACAACTGAAGAAAAGCTAAAACAACAAAAGGACAATCACACTTTGACTAGTGGATATCCCAGATGTATAATCAGCTAAATAAGACAAGAAAAGGACTAGAAGGTACTGCACCTAGCAGATATCCCAGACAATCAGAACTGGGGATAAAACACTAAGTGGACTATGCTATATATACTGTCCTGAAGAGTGCACAGACTGTGCTGTACAGTATAGGGCCAGAGAATGAGAAATTATAGTAATGATATCATATCTAATAATAGAGAGGACACATAAGTGCTGACTGAGGCTCCACAGTAACTGTGGGAGTGATTGGTGATACTCTGCAGCAGGTGTGAGAAGGATTGGTGAGCATGCACTGTAAGGGTGAGAAGAATGAGTCATAACTAAATATAGAACAGGCTGATTGGAAATTGGACAACATATGCATCATCAGCTGACAAAGATGAACAAGTAGAATGTATGACCATGAGAATCACTTTGATAGATTAGAAGCAATTGTGAGATCTATGGTAATAGAAATATGAGAAAAATAGGAAAAGTGAAGAAAAAAGTAGAGAAAATAATAGTGGCCTGACAGTCCACATCCTGGGCATGCTCTTGAGATAGCTGCTGATGCTGATGCTAGTCCTGTGCTGCTTGCTGTACCTGTCCTCCAGTTTTCTCTTCCTAGAAAAATCAGCACAAATGAGCCCATGATCAAATTTAAACATATATGTTGCAATTACTGACCTGTGCTGGCTGTTGTAGATGTGCTGCTGCAATTCCCTGTGTATTTTCTGTGACTTGCTGCTGCAAGACCTGATGCAAGGATATAAATCCAGATTAGATTGTAATCAGATTTTATATATATACCACAATATGACTGACCTGTACATAACCCCCCTGCTACCCTCCAAGATTGCTTCTGTGATCCCTGACATTTGCAGATTGATTTCTCCCAGCTGCAGCCTGTGCTTTACACTGATTTACCTGCTCAGCATGATGCTGTTCAATGCCCTGATGCAATTGTTGATCATGATTGATGTGCTGCTGCTGCTGTGGTGGTGGATTGGCAGGTCCAGGAACCCCAGGATGCCCATGAACAGGGACAGGTGGATGGTGTGGATATGGAAAGGGGATAGGCATAGGCTGATATCCATATGGGTATGGATGAGGGTACAGGTATTGTGCTGGGTTGTAGTTAGGGAGAATATGATATTGTACAGCCTGATATTGCCATGCTGGAGGGGGAAGAGGAGGATGTTGTGGGTGGAGAGGAGCAGGATAATAAGCAAATGCAGGGGCAAGGGGATTTTGAGGGGCAGGAGCAGGAGGGTTCTGGGGGAGAAGGGCATGGAGAGGGGCAGCCTGTGGTACTTGGTCAAAGTTGGGCTGTGGAATATCTCCCACAGGAGGATCCCTTTGCTGGGCACAATGTGATGATGGTGATGTCATTTGTTGCTCATGTTGCCTCCTATCTTGCTCACACTGAGCTTGGTGAGTGCACTCAGGAGTGTGTGGTGGTGATCTTAGAAAAAGGAGGGATGGAGTCAGTCATACAGAATTGAGAATTGAGAGGTGTAGATGATGACATACCCCTGATCTGCATCCTCATGCTGGATTTCAGGGCTTTGATTGGCATCAGGCAGTTCTGGACTGAAAAGATCATGAAATGTTAGAAAAGAAAAAAAGAATGAAAACAAAAGGAGAAACATACCCAGGCAACTGAGCATGTTGCTGTGCATTTTGGGGTGGTGTTTCATATTGAAGAGACCCAGGGCTGTCAGAGGACATATAGATATTTAGAAAAGGATGAGGGATGGAAATGAATAAAGAAGTATACCTTGAAGTATTATCCATTTTAAAAAAAGAAAGACAGCTGT
>QLPN01004145.1:0-12305 GCA_003314395.1 Albatrellus ellisii | reverse complement strand
CGAGACAGAGGCTACGAATATGGCGGCGACAGGGAGGATGACTGTTGTGAACTTCATGATGTCGAGACGAAAAGACAGTACTAGTGAAGGAATATACAGAAAAGGAACGACAAGCACGCGCTGCGTAGTTGTGAGGATGGAAAGAATGAGATAGAATGCTGACACAGTCGGTGAGAAGAGAAAGTAGGAAGGGATAAGGAGAAAATAGCGTGCAGACTCTGCGGAGGCAAAAGCGTCATGTATAAGGGAAGGGCGTCTCCATGAAAACAGGTCCGGCGTATTTTTGATGAACAAGGGACCAGATCAATTGCAAGAATGCAGCGGAACTACCATGCGGGTCGGTTGGCAATAGCGACCGTGAGATACAATTGGTGTGTGGTCTGGTCTGCGGGATTATCGACCGTCCCAGCACAAATATTGTGGTCAAGCCGCATCACGTTGTGCCTCAGGGAGTTTGTGAACCACGGCGTATGGACTGAGTGTGTCAGATGCGTGCTGGGACCCTACATCTGGTAGCGACCGGTCTTGCTGCAGTGCATCTGTTTCTGTCCGACGTTGTTACTATCACAAGTCCGAGGTCGCTGTCCCTGTTTCCGTGAACAATATGCGGTCACCGGCGCTTGCCATATCTGGGTCCCGCTCGGGTTGTGCAGTTCGAAGGTTGGTGCATTTGAAAGTAACCCTGACGCTATCCAAAGGCAGTACATATCAAGGTATCTGCTTTATATATATAACCCCGTCCAACCACCGGAACATCGAGCTATTGGCCAATTACCCCAGCCTGCAGACCGAGTTGTAGTCCTCTCTCGCGCCCTCATCCTCTCTCTCGCCTAGGGCTGCCGACCGTAACTGTACATGTACGGTATACGGCTACTGTAATACGGTAACCCATACCGTACTGTCAGGGTTGTGAGGTGGGTCTAAGACGGTACGGTAAGATACCCGTGCCGTACTGTCTAAGCAATGCCATCAAGCTGTATATATGGGCCATATGCTAGTCAGTTTACAGTTTGAACTCAGAAAGCTTAACCTTCGGTTCAACTGTAAGACAATTGATCAACATCAGCACTCCACTGACCTCTCGATAGGTTTGACTCTACATTGCCTATTGTAGATCCAAATCAGGAGTCAGACTTTGCATCTCTCCTGTCTTGGATTTGGATATGCCTACTTCTGTCTGCTGTGTTGATGAAGTGCTGCCATCAAGCTACCATGGTATTATTTCAAATACTCTTGTTAGCTTTTGACCAATCTTATCTGATCTTATCTGATCTTCTTTGATCTCTTATCACTCTTCTCTCCTTCCTGACCCATGGCCCACACTATATTAGTAAGCATGGTCTGTGCATGTCTGGTTTCTGTATATTAGTAGCTCTACAGCATCTTAGAATAACAAGCAGACATCTTCTCTCTTTCCTCAGAGTGCCTGCACCTGTCTTTTCTCCATCCACTTCAACACCCTCCTTTGGTCATCTCAATATGGGTGACCCTGTTTTTGTTGATGTCTCTTGCTTACTAACCCACTCCTTCCTTTTTTGTCTTACTACTGTACACACACTTCAACTCGTACATACATGGATACACACATCTAGTGTCCTCATAGCTACTGGTCTGTGCACTACCATAGTTACTATAAGTAGACTGTAGTATTGTTATACAAGAATAAGAACTATCTTAGTTCCCTCCACACTTATGGCCTGTGTTTCACAGGTTATGGGCCCTGTCTGGGCCATATGTGTCTCTCTCCTACTCACCGCTATACTCATCTTCACCATTCTCCACTCACACACATATCTCGTGCTTACCATTATCCTATCACAACTCACAACTCCCTCACTCGCCACCTCCATTCCAAAAATCAATATCACTCTGGAAGGATCCGACAACTACAAGCAGTGGGCAAACATTGTTAAGTCCACCCTCATCATCATGGGTATTTGGTACACTATTTCAAAAGCACCTATCCTACCCATCACCTCTACTGAAGAAGTTGAGGGTGGTCCTCCCATAATCACTGTCACCAATACTGACCAACTCAAGACCTGGAACCACGATAACAACATTGCAAAAGCAGTTATCTCCATGCACTGTGGACCACAACCAGTGGCCATGGTAGCCAGTGAATCCATGACTGCATGTCACGCATGGGACAGCCTCAAAAAGGTATATGGAAAACAAACTGTCATTGCCGCCTTCATTGACTTCCAAGTCCTATTCACTAGCAAGTTTGATATCAGCACACCTCTCACTCCACAAATTGACGCCCTTATCATCACCCAAGATTGCCTCATCGCTTCTGGAGTAGAAGTCAGTGAGCAAAATATGTGCTTTCTCCTCCTGCACACACTACCACTGTCATGGAGCTCCTTCTCCTCTGCCCTCCTCATGTCCTTGGACCTTGCTCACCTTGCCATTGGTAACATCCGTGGCTGGATTCTAGATGAAGAAGCACGTACGAGACCACAGTCTGTACTCGCCATGTTCACAACTGAGCACAGCACCCCTGGATGATGCAATACTTCCTTCTGCACACACTGCAAGTGGTGCAATCACACCATGGACACCTGCTGGATGCTCCATGGGATGCTGGCTGATGTCAAAGCACAACTTGATAAGTGGGATAAGGACAAAAACAAGGGTGTAGGGGTTGACATACCTAGTGCTGTAAACACCATGTTGGCTGCTCCTGTCTCTGCTGAATTCGACATTTGCTACTATGAGGAGGGAGGGCTCTGGATGCTTGACTCCAGGTGTACTGATCACATCTCACCCCACAAAGGAGACTTCAACACCTACACCAGCACACCTCTGCATTCTGTGGCAGTTGGGAATGGATCTTTAATCTCCTGCCTAGGGCAAGGCACTTGTGCACGGCGGCACATACTCCCTGATGGTACTCAAGTCTGCATATCCCTGTCAGGAGTGCTCCATGTACCAAGCACATCCAGTCGCTTCCTCTCTCAGCAAATTAGATGCCCTTGGCTTTCGCATCACTTACTTCAACAATGGCTGTGAGATCACTAAAGGTGGATGAGTTTTCAGCACTGGACACCTCGACAAAGGCATGTACTGGGTATCCCTGTCATCTGCTCCTGCACTGCACACTGTAGCTCGCCCCTCCCTTCATCTTTGGCATGAACAGCTGGGCCATCTGTCTGAAGAAGTGGTCAGCCACATCCAGTCATCCCAATTGTTGGGTTTCACTCCACCTGCATCCTCCTCTGATGTCTCCCCCTGCTCAGGGTGCCTGTTGGGAAAGTTCCATCACTCACCTTTTTGGTTGTCCCATTCTCGCGCTATGGCTTGCCTCGACCTCGTTCACTCCAACCTTGTTGGACCCGTTGGCACTGCCTCCCTAGGCTCTCACCACCTATACTTCACCACTTTTCTTGATGATTACTTGGGTTTTGGCCTAGTGTACTTCCTCTGGTGGAAGGACCAGTTCTCAGATGCTCTTTGTCACTACCTTGCTCACATCCATACACTCTTCGGGCGATGGCCCACCACCTTGCACACTGATCATGGGGGGGAATACCTAGCTGCCTTTGTCTCCACACTGCTATGCGACCACAGTGTTGAACACCAACTCATGGTCCCATACTCCCCACAACAAAATGGACGGGCCGAGCACTGAAACTGGTCCATTCTAGACTGTTCCCTGAGCCTCATCCACCAAGCAGGTCTGACTCCAGGCTTCTGGGAATACGCCGTGCATACCACAGTCCATACCTACAACCTCTTGCCCTCATGTCGCCTGTGCTGGGTCACACCTCAGTCACTATGGTTGCCTGCCTCTGCACCCCTGGATGTCTTGCATCTCCGCGTGTTCAGCTGCAAAGCCTGGGTTCAATTTCCTGCACATCAGCACACCAAACTGGAACCCAGAGCTTGGCCTCTTGTGAGGCCGACGCTATGTCGAAGCCGAACAACTGAGGAAAAGCTAAAACAATAAAAGGACGATCGCGCTTAGACTAGCGGATATCCCAGATATATTAGCATATAGTAAGTAAGAAGAGAAAAGAGTACTGTACCTAGCGGATATCCCAGATGATCAGAACTGGGGAATAAACCGCTAGGAGTCGTATGTATATATAGTATCTTGAAGCATGCACGGACCATGCAGTATAGTCTAGGGCCGGGGAATGAGAAAGTAAAGTAATGATGTCATATCTAATAATAGAGGGGACGCGTCATCGCTGACTGAGCTCCGCAGTAACTGTGGGAGTGATTGGTGATACTCCGCAGCAGGTGTGAGAAGGATTGGTGAGCATGCGCAGTAGTTGTGAGAGAAAGACTTATAACTAAAGATAGAACGGGCCGATCGGAGATCGGATGACATACGTGTCATCGGCCGATAAAGACGAAGAGAAAGAGTCCGTAACCGTGGGAATCGCTTCGATAGATCAGGAGCGATTGTATGATCTATGACGATAGAGACATAAGAAAATAGAGAAAAATGAAGAGAAAAATAGGGAAAATAATAGCGGCCTGACACCTCTCACCTTTGTTGGCTACGAGGTCAGCACCAAAGGTTGGGTTTTCTGGGATAGAGCATCTTCTTGTCAGATTGTCAGCAGGGATGCTGTCTTCAAGGAATCGGTCTTCCCAGCCCTAGACACTGCCACTGCACCTACTGTCCTCAACATCTTCCCTCCTCCTCTGTCGTCTCACAACAGCAACTCTGACACCGACAACTCTGACTCCGACTCTGATGACTCCATCAACAATGTGGCAGTTCGCAATGAGGACATCCCTGCTGTGCATGGCCATCCTCCACCAGTGGACCACTGCGACAATGCACCTACTGCGGGCCACCTCTCTGTCTCAGAGGGACCCCTCATCAACCCTCTGGCTCCCGTGCCTGGGCCTGATGTTGCAGGCCCCATTACACCTCCTTGTGCGACCATGCCCACCTCTCCGCCTCTGCGGGTCCATGCTCACAGGTCCATGCAGTGGGAACATGACCAGGGGCCTCCTGATTCCCCACCCTGGCATGGACCTGCTGCCACATCTCCTAGTTGCCAGCGGCCACCCATCCACCTTGTAGACAAGGACTACCTGGTGCCTCGTCGTTCACAGCATATCACCCATCAGCCAGTCTGTTTTTGTGACAGTGTGTATGGGCCCCATGAGTTCATTGACATCCTCGGTGAGGGGGGGCAGTCAGACAATGACAACGTTTTCATGACTCCTCATGGCATGCCCTCTGTGTCAGCTATCCTTTCTCATGCCCTGTCACATGACCCCTTAACTCTGAAGCAAGCCCTATCTAGCCCTGACTCAGATGCATGGCAGGCAGTGTGCAATGAGGAACTTTCTTCACTCCGCAGACTTCAGACGTGGACCCTAGTTGACCCTCCACCAGGACACAATATTGTTGGCAACAAATTGGTCTTTAAACACAAAGCGGATGGAAGGTACAAGGCACATTTGGTCGCAAAGGGATACACTCAAATCCATGGTGTGGATTATAATGAGACCTTCTCTCCAGTTGCCCATTTTGAATCTCTCCATACCCTCCTGGCAATAGCTGCGCTGGGAGACTGGGAAGTACACTCCATGGATGTCAAATCAGCATTTCTCAATGGGGACTTAGATGAAGAAATCTACATGGAGCAACCACAAGGATTCCTTGAGCCAGGGTCTGAAGGAAAGGTCTGTTGACTGTCAAAAGCAATCTATGGATTGAAACAAGCATCATTGCAATGGCACCATAAGGTGCATGGGTTGCTGCTTGGTTTATCCTTTACATGCACCTACTCTGATTCTGGGATTTACATTTCCACTTCATCCTCTAAACCACTCATAATCATTCTATATGTTGATGACATCACCATCTTTGGGGGCTCCCTAGCTGAAGTAGAAGAGTGCAAGAAGCAGTTGCAAACACTCTTCCAAATGACCGACCTCAGCAAAATCAAGTCGTATCTTGGTTTACATGTCACTCGGGATAGAGTGAATTGCTCCTTGGAGATTGACCAGGAAACTTACATCAGTGATCTCCTTGACTGCTTTCACCTTGAAGACTGTAATGTGACTCTTACTCCTTTGCCTCCTGGTTCCACTCCTGTGAAAGCTGACAGTGACTACACTGCCAGTCCTTCACTTCAGTCAGAATATCAACAACTGATTGGCTCTCTCCTATATGTGGCCATTGTGTCATGACCAGATATCGCTTTCACTGTTCTGAAACTCTCCCAATTCCTGTTGAACCCTCTCCCTTCTCATCTCATTTTGGGATGCCATGTCCTTCGATACTTGAAAGGCACTGTCCACCACCACCTGTGCTATGGCAGTGGTATTGACTCTGGGGTTGTGGGATACTCAGATTCAGACTGGGCAGGGGACAAGGACAACAGGAAATCCATAGGTGCATATGTATTCCTACTCAGTGGGGGAGCTGTTGTGTGGTCATCACAAAAGCAGCACACAGTATCCCTATCCTCAATGGAAGCTGAGTACATGTCCCTCTCACAAACTGTGGCTCAGGGGTTGTGGCTGTGCTCCCTCCTGCAGGAGATCAGTTTCACTTTTCCTTCCTCACTATTGTTGTATGGAGACAACAAAGGGGCCATCAACATCGTGATGAATCCTGTGGTTACTCAGGGAACAAAACACATTGACATACGGCATCATTACATCTGTGACTGTATCTCTTCCAAGTCTATCTCTGTTCACCACCTTCCTTCTTCTCAGGTCGTTGCAGACATCCTTACCAAATCTCTCCCTCTTCCTCTTTTTGCTTCCCACTGTTCTAACCTTGATCTTGTTGAGTGTATCTCCAGCATGGGGTGTCAGACTCCTACCGCTGACTTTATTCCCTCCCGTTATTATTTCTTTCTTTTATGTTTCTCTTTAGATCATCTGATAAGATAAGATCTTCATCTTATCTTTTATCTCATCTTATTGGATATCTTACTTACTGTCGTTACAGTCATCTCGGGGATCGTTCCCACAGTTGCTGCACATCTGTAAGCTGTACTCCCACACTTGCTGCGCTTCTAATTACTGTAGACCTGCCCTTAAGTACTGCGCCTGGTCCGTGCGCCGATCCATAGTACTATAAGTAGTGAGGTAGTTAGACGAATAGACCCCAGCTTGTTACAGCTGGTTCATCCCCTTCTTCTATGGTCTGATTCCTCTCCTCCCTTGGGCCTAGATCCAAGGCAGCTCCCAGTAAGTCTCTCCAAAGGAGAGCAGGGATAAGTCGGGTTTCCATGGTCTCGCGCTATGGGCTGCCACCATAGGCTTGACGATCCTGACATGGGGGGGTGTTGACGTCTCTTGCTTACTAACCCACTCCTTCCTTTTTTGTCTTACTACTGTACACACACTTCAACTCATACATACATGGATACACATATCTAACATCCTCATAGCTACTGGTCCATGCACTACCATAGTTACTATAAGTAGACTGTAGTATCGTTATACAAGAATAAGAACTATCTTAGTTCCCTCCGCACTTATGGCCTGTGTTTCACAGTTTTCAGCTTCACCATCATCTTCTCTGTCATGATCCTGAGCACAACTGCTGCCCTCATTGCCTATCTCCACTTCTTGCAGTGGCTCCAGTCTGTCCTCCCCATCTGATCATGTCCCTGTCACCTTCACCATTGCACCACATTTCCTGTGCCAGCAACTCTTACTACTCTTGACAAAGGGCTACCTTGAGCACCATTTCAAATATGAAAATTTGCTTGCCAACCAGCTGTGGAATTTGAAAATACTCAACTGCATAAGAAGGCTGCATTTTTCGTTTGCACTAATGACTCATCTTCAAATTTGCCTGTCATGCCTAACTCTTCTAATGCACTTTCTACTAGTCCTACTGAACCAGAACATGTGTGGTACTATGATGCTGATGATGATGTACTCATGGGTCAACCTGGAAGCAGTGAGCCAACCAGCAAGACTACTGATAATGGCATTTTGTCCCACATTACCCTTTTCCTTTGTGCTTACAACATGTCATATTTAGTACAACAAGTTGGACAAGGGCATTGAAAGAAAACTGCTAGCCATATGCAAGAACTTATCCAAGCCAAAATTGCTGAAACTGCTCGTGAGGCTGCTGAAAAGTGTTCACACAGGTATTGTGTATGTCTTTGCCATCCTACAGTTGTGTCTGAAGCTAGTGATGCAGATGATGGGAACTTTGTGGAATCCTTGGGTGACAGTTCTGAAGAAGATGAGCAAGAAGCTGTTGTCAACAATGTAGAAGTTTGATACTATCTTATTCTAACCTCACATCATAAAGCTAGCTGAGTCACTCCCATCCAAAACCATTCCACTTATGCAGAAAAACAAGTCTTGACATTGGAAAAAATACCCAAAACAAAAGAGATCCAAGTCTCCTGTAGAAGATACCATCAAAGCAAGTACTTCAAAAAGACCTTGGCACCCATCAGTCACAATTGAAGAAGTAGAAGACGAGGATGCACTTTCAATGCAAGTATGTACTAGAAACTCTTATCCACATGTCATTTCCCACACAATGTGGCATGTACCATCTCCCACCCAACCTTCTCAGCCTGATGTGACTACATCTATGAAACCAAAAATGGTACAACCATACTATATTTCTCTCAAATTGTTTTTCATTGCTCTATTTAGTCATCCTCAACACACAATCCCATTTATCTCTTTTATGAACAAGTATCAACTGCTGCTGATGGCAAAACTGCAGATGGTGACAAACATTACAAGTGTTGCCATGGAGCAAGGAAAATTCTGACTGTTACCAAAGCTATGAAATATAGCCTTGATGGTATGTTTATTGTCATCAGAGAGACTACAACTGATGCACTGGCTAGGGTTGGTTGGGCACCTCAAAAATAACTTTCCTGCTATGTACTGACTGTATGAAGTACTCAAAGCATGTCCTGAGCCTCCAACTGCAGAGGAGCTTGACATTGCATCTGCATGCACAAAACTCAATGTGTCTGCAGCTGGGGAATATGTTTCGAAACTAGAAAGGATGTCATTGAATATTATAGAAGCACTACAGCAACAAGCAGCATGAGCAACAGTAAGTAGTCGAATATCATCATATGTTTGGCTATGGTCTCACCAAGTATGTAGGATCAATTCATCCAGGAAGAATTCAACAAGCTCATCGCAGAATGGATCATTGCATGCAACCAACCATTTGATGAGGTAGACAAACAGCCATTCTGTAAAATGCTCCAGTATGCACATCATCCTTCATCCAAGCCCCTTTGCATTCCCCACCACACTGCAATATAAATGAGGATAATGAAGATGGGAGAAGATACCATTGATAGTATCAAAAATATGTTTTCAGTAAGCTATATAATCTTTCTGATTTGTAAATGCCAACATCCATGATAGGAACTTGAATCAAAAGCTAGCATCTCACTTGATGCCTGGACTTCCAGCAATCAATATTCTTTCCTAGCTGTTGTTGCACATTATATCACAAATGATGGACACCTTGGTGAGTGGACAAAGCCAGTGACAAATATGTCATACTTATGTTTCTTCTTAACAGAGGAACTACTTATTGATTTCCGAGAACTTGTTGGAGAGCACTTAGGCAAAAACATGGCAGAAGTAGTTTGGCAGACCTTAGAAATGTATGGTCTGCTTGGACAGGTCATTGCTTTTGTCATGGATAATGCCACAAACAATGACTCATTTGTTGACAGCATTGATGCTCGGTGTGAAGCAGCAGGGATCAAGTTCTCAGCAAAGCATGCACATCTTCAATGCATGCCCCACACCTGTCACCTGGCAGCACTGAAAGTAAGGAAAAGTTTGATCTTATTATGACATACTCAGATCTGAATGGACTATATTGTACAGCTTCTGGAGGGCATTGGTGCAATCTCAAAGTCAGACAGTAGGAAGGCTACTAGTCAAAGTGGAAATTATCAAGATGCAGTCACAGCACCTGTTTCTTGTGAACATGATGATGCTGCTGTAGTAGATGTGGACAAAGAGACCAATGAGGCAATAGCAGGGGTATCACCATCAATTGATAAGGTATCACAAACTTTCAACTCTAAGCAGCATAATAGCCTGATATATCTCACTAAATAGCTTTGAAAGATTGTTCGTACAATATGGTCAAGTCCACAGCGATGCCAAGCTTGGTTAAAGGAGGTTGCTATTCATCAAAAACTGAAGAATAGTGAGTCCCCTGAACAGGCACTGATGCTCATCCTGGATGTTAGAACTCAATGGTTGTCAACTCACCAGATGCTTCATATGTTCCAATCTGTCCCCAACAGCCACTTGTCTTACTATCATGTGCAGGCTGTGCTCTTGATTATCATGAAGTCATTTGTTGAATTATCCTTGTATGTCCATCTACCTTTTTCATTTGGCATCTTCTTCACTTCACTAGTACATACATTTTTACATACTCTTGACATACTCCTTACATCACCACAACTTATTGGGACTCTTCCCCACTCCCACTCCACTTGCACTCTGGATGATGCACATCCCTCACACATTTAGGCATCCTTATACTTTAAGATCCCCTCTCCACCTCAACCTTACCTACCACCACTATATAAGATGCACTCCCTACCTTACATTTCCTCAGTTGTCGTCCTTCAGACACTGAGTGAGTACCAACTTTCCTCTGCACCTTACTCTTATTCTTATCACTTCCTGCAGCTACTCCTTACACATCATGGCAATCTCCTGCTGTCCACACCTCTCACTTAACTGCTGCAGAATGCTACTCAATTACCTCTCATGCTGGGAGGACTTTTGCTCTCTGACATTCATAGCCATTGTCTGCCATAATCTGTGCAAACATCATTGACACTTACATAGCACATAATTGTGAACTGCATGACTATGAGCTCTCTGAGGATGACTGGGAAGGGATTACCCTTGTCACTGGTTGGCTCAAATCATTTCATTTAGCAACTACCCAGATGTCAGCTACACATCATCCCACACTATCAAGCACGCATGCTATCTTTTGAGGGCTTCAGGAACAGATCACAGATATTCTCATTAGAATTCCACCAACAACTTCATGTGAGCTTGTTCTGGGTCTGACAGATGCCCACTGCAAGTTGAGCAACTACTACTACAAGTTTGATGAGTCACCACTATATACATGGGCTGCATGTACATGAAGTTTCTGTTGCTTTCTGTTTCTGCAAGGCTGAATTTAGGTCCTATACTCAGTGCTTGATCCTCACATCTTGTACAAAGGAATAGAAATTGACTGTGCTGATGACGACATCCTTACCAAATATCTGGAGTCTGTGAAAGCCTCACTTCACACCTACTTCCATGAAACATATGCAGGAAAACATGTTGCCCCACCTGTTCATGATCATCCCCATATTGCAGGCCCCTCTAATACAACTTCACATTCTCATCATGGTAATGAGTTGCCACAGAAGGTCAACTTTACAGCCTGATACAAGAAACAACCCAGTGCACAAAGGGATCAGCTTGAGGAGTATTTTATGTTCCCCCATGAATATTTCAATACCTGTGACCCCATTATATGGTGGGTTGGATGTCATTCTCAATTTCCAGACTTTTTTGTCTTCACTTGTGATCTCCTGGCAATTCCAGGTGAGAATTTCATCAACATGCATTTTTGCCAATTACTCACTTTGTAACTGCAGGTTTGTTCTGCTGTTGCAGTTGAAAGAATCTTCTCTGGTGGGCATGATACAATCTCATTGCACCAGGCTAGCCTTCATCCAGATACCATCTGGACATTGATGCTTGTCAAGCAACATTTACTTGTTACACGATGTGCAATTGATGATCTTATAGGCAATGAATAGTAGATACTTGTGTTGTGAATATATTATTCAATCTAATCAATTTTGCACCCAAATCTCATATGCCAGAAAAGAAATAGTGGAATACAATGCTTCAGTTTTGTGATGAGCACCTTCAAGACAAACTGCACATTTTGTACAAACATCAAGGGCCCAACAAAGAAGCCTGATGCACATGTAGATCAAACCCAACAGCAAAGCAAGAAAAGAAAAGGGCAAGGGAGCATACATGTACCATAATGTATATGGCCATACCTGGATATTACAGCCATCTTGTACCCCATACCATACTGTCAGAGGCTTTGAAATGGAGGCATATGGGATGGGTGACAGTACAGAAGGTAGCCATACTGTTACAAGGCACTTGCTTTGGCACCTCATTACAAGTTTTCTTTTTCTTCTCTTTCTTTTCTTTATCTTTCTTACTAGTAAAGCATAGTATTATTACTACAAGTGTGAGCTTAGCTCCACTTTACTTAGTAAGGACTCTCTTTTCCATTCTCTTTTATAGTACTT
>QLPN01004138.1:0-10146 GCA_003314395.1 Albatrellus ellisii | reverse complement strand
GTGATCTGGTAGGTCTGATGGCCACCAAATCCATGCAAAATTCATTGTACTTCACCACTTTTATCAATGATTACTCTGGACATGTGGTTGCATATGCCCTCACCTCCAAAGACCAGCTCTCTCAAACTCTCATGGTCTTCCTCGCTTGGGCTCAAAACCAGACAGAACACAAGCTCAAAATGTTAAGAACAGACCGTGGAGGAGAATATGTCAACCATACTGTATGGAACATACTAGAAAAGGCCAGCATCTCGCACAACCTCACAGCACCTTACTCACCTGAACAGAATGGCCATGCAGAACGTTGGAACCGGACAATTATCAATTCTGCACTATCTATGCTACATGGCACTTCAATCCCTCAGGGATTCTGGGAACACATGCTACTATATGCTATCCAGATTTACAACAGACTACCTCAATGTGTGAGAGATTGGAACAGCCCACACCAACTATGGACTGGAGGCCATGCTGCTGATATCTTGCATTTCTGCATACTCGGATGTCTGGCTTATGTCGGAACACCAACGGAGTGACAAACAAAACTTGATCCATGGGCTAAACCCATGGTCTTCATGGGTTGTGAAGTCAGCACAAAAGCATGGAAGTTCTGGGACCAAAACTCTTGGCGTATTGTCATATCATGAGATGCAGTCTTTGATGAGTACTCTTTTCCATTCAATCCACCACAACTCCCAGTCTGTCGACCTCCCACTGTGCCACTTTTCCCCTCACAAGAGAATTTAGACAATGGTGATACAAGCTCAGAGTCAGATGACGACTCTGACCTTGACTACAACACTCCTACCAGGACATCTGCAGCTCCCATGATTCCCACCACTACTGCAACTGCAGAGCCACCAACTGTAACAGTTCCAACTCTGGACCCACCAGTGGCACCTCCAGCAACTCCAGCTTCACCTCCCCACATGTACATGCCAATGCTTCCAGTCACTCCACTGTCTATTGCACCCCCGGTACTGAGCAGAATGCGCATGACCCATTTCTCAGACCACACACCCAGGATCATCATGCCCCACACAGGGTACAACACGGAAACTGGATGAGGTCATGCTCATCACACAATGTTCTCAGGAGAACCAGAACTGGTGTACGAACTGTTGAGTCCTGTTATGCCTGCACCCCCTCTGTCCTCACCTACCAGAACACTGTACGATATGCCACATCCTGCAGAGCCTACTACACCAACTCCACCGCCTCAATGTTCTGGGTGCATCACACAATGCCCTGCATGGTATGGTGAAAGCACATATGGAACGTGATCATATGCCAATGTCCTACAAGACCCATTGGACGATGAGGGCGAAACATTTGTTACCCTGGGTGCAGGACCCTCTCTTTCAGCTCTCCTTGCTGCCACTGCTACCTCAGCAGACCCACATACGTTGTGCGAGGCGTGCGCTTCCCAACATGCCTCTGAATGGGAAACTGCATGTGAACATGAGCTGGACATGCTCAAGTCGATGGGCACATGGACACTCGTCAACCTACCACCTGGACATACCACGATACCCAACAAATGGGTCTTCAAGCTCAAAAACGATGGCCGCTACCACACGTGTCTGGTTGCCAAAGGGTTCAAGCAGGTACACGGGGTTGACTACAAAGAAGTCTTCTCCCCAGTTGCGTGCTTTGAGTCTCTCTGTCTCCTATTCACCCTCACCACCACTCATGACTGGCATATCCATTCCATGGACGTCAAAAGCGCCTTCCTCAACAGCGATGTTGAGGAGGAGCTTTACATGCAGCAGCCTGATGTGAGGCCGACGCTTGTTGAAGCCGAACAACTGAGTAAAGCTATAACAAAAAGGACAATCGCGCTTCAACTAGCGGATATCCCAGATATATTAGCGTATAGTAAGAAAGAGGAAGAAATGGTACTGTACCTAGCGGATATCCCAGATGATCAGAACTGGAGAATAAACCGCTAGGAGTCGTATGTATATATAGTACCTTGAAGCGTGCACGGACCATGCAGTACAGTATAGGGCAGGAGAACGAGAAAGTATAGTAATGATGTCATATCTAATAATAGAGGGGACGCGTCATCGCTGACTGAGCTCCGCAGTAACTGTGGGAATGATTGGTGATACTCCGCAGCAGGTGTGAGAAGGATTGGTGAGCATGTGCAGTAGTCGTGAGAGAAAGAGTCATAGCTAAAGATAGAATGGGCTGATCGGAGATCGGACGACATACGCGTCATCGGCCGATAAAGATGAAGTGAAAGAGTACGTGACCGTGGGAATCGCTTCAATAGATCAGGAGCGATTGTAAGATCTATGACAATAGAGACATAAGAAAATAGAGGAAAATGAAGAGAAAAAATAGGGAAAATAATAGCAGCCTGACACCTGATGGTTTTGCCATCAATGGTCTGGCAGATAAGGTATGCCAGCTGCACAAATCTATCTATGGACTCAAGCAGGCTGCACGACTCTGGAATGCCAAGATGGACAGCTGCCTCACCTCCTTGGGCCTCGCATGCATCCACACAGATGCCGGGCTCTACATCATGTGCACCAACGGCTCTTTCTTATGCCTAGTGCTCTATGTGGATGATATAATGATTTTCGGCAGCAACATTGATGAAGTGCTGCAGCTCAAGGCCGTGCTTACCTGCAACTTCAACATGATGGACCTCAGTGAAACAACCACTTACCTCAGACTCAAAGTTAGCCGCCATTGCACAAAGGGCATTATCACCCTCTGCCAGTTGCAGTATATAATTGATGTCCTCATGAGGTTTGGTCTTGTGGGTTGCAACACTGTCACCACTCCCTTGCTGCCAGCCTTGCATCTCACCACCTTCGACGGCATAGCATCTGCCTCTGCCTGCTCCACCTACCAACAGATTATAGGCAGCCTTATGTACACAGCTGTTGTAATGCGACCCGATATTGCATTTGCAGTCAACACACCCACGTGCTTTTCAGCCAACCCAGGACCCGAGCACCTCACCACCTCTAAGCACATACTGCACTACCTAGCCAGTACCTCATCCCTGGTGTTACGATATGGCAACATCAAACATGACCTCCATGCATACTCAGACTCTGATTGGGCATTGTCACTCAATGACCGGCACTCCACTGGTGCCTCCATCTTCCTCCTCAATGGCAGAGCCATTTCATGGATGTCACACCACCAACACGTCATCACTCTCTCCTCCACTCAGGCCAAATATGTCGCACTATCGCAAGCCTCAGTGCAGGCAGAGTGGTACCACAAGGCCCTCGGCCAGCTACACCTTCCATTGCGGGCTCCCCTCGTCCTCTATGATGACAACAAGGGATCCATTGACTTGGCTCACAACCCAATTGTCAGAAAGGGTACCAAGCACATCAATGTCAAGCATCACCACATCCATGAGTGCGTTGAAAGGCACCTCATCTTGCTTCAGCATCTGCCCTCTGCAGCTATCATCACTGACACCCTTACTAAGTCACTGCCACGCACTGCCTTCATCGCGCAGTGCGCTGCTCTTGGTCTTGTTGATGTCGCTACGACAAACGTGGGGGTCTGTTGAAATATGCTTACACCTACTTTTGTTCGCCTTCGCTATACTAACACATACTACACATACATCTTACCTACTACATACGTACTACACTTGCAACCATCACTCCTCGGACTTCCCACAAGTCCAAGCACCTCCCACTCCACCTACACTTCTGGGACGACGTGCATTCCCCCACTTATGGTAGTTGTTGTTCTATATACCTACATCTCTGCTACAACTCAACTACCATATACTATATAAGATCACATCCCACCATACACCCTCCTCAGACGTCTCTGACATAGTCTGAGTGAGTACTCTCCTACCTATATCTTATATCCTTCTCACTCCACCTGCAGCATCTCCCACTATCGTGTCATGATGCTTACTGCATTCATGACTATCACTTATGCTGCAGTGTCTACCCTTACACAATTGCTCAATGTCATAACCATGATGTCAATTCTTGCTACCTGCCATAGCCTGCGCTCACAGAATACAGGAATCATATTGTTTACCAGATGTCCATGACGATGCCATCTACAAGTAGTTGAAGAAAGATGAGAATGGAAGAAGAGGAAAGCAGAAAATTTGAAGAAGGAAATACCAAAAATAGTAGAAGTGGATGATGAAGATGATGATGAAGTACAACAAGGAGAACATATCCTCTGCATCATGATAGGAGATGATGAGAAGGAAGCTGCAATTTGAAACATATCCCAAGATCTAGCAATAGAGGCAGAAAAGAAAAAGATAAAGAAATCCTTTGAAGATATTGTTCCCAAAGCATATCATGGGTTCAAATCAGTTTTTGCAAAGGAATCTGTTCATGAACTGCCTCCCAAGAGATTATGGGATCATGCAATTGAATTAAGACTGAATGCAAAGATGCACATGGGGAAGGTGTACAATCTTTCCTTTGTTGAAGAACAAGAATTGGAGAAATTTGTTGAAGAAAACTTGAAATCCAGATGTATACATACATCTAAATCTCCAATGGCTTCACCATTTTTCTTTATCAAGAAGAAGTACATCCCATTCAAAATAATCAATGGCTCAATGAGATTACTATCAAAAATTCATATCCACTACCACTCATCTCAGAATTGATAGATAAACTCAAAGGAGCAAAGTATTTCACCAAACTCAACATTAGATGGGGATACAACAATGTTTGAATCAAAGAAGGAGACAAATGGAAGCCTGCCTTCATTACCAACAAAGGACTATTCGAACCACTTGTTATGTTCTTTGGACTCACTAATAGCCCCACCACATTTCAAACAATGATGAATCATCTCTTTAGAGAACTCATCACTAGAGGCAAAGTGGTAGTCTATATGGACAACATTCTCATCTTCACCGCAACATTGGAAGAACATTGCCTAATAGTTGAAGAAGTCCTCAAAATATTACATGACAACAAACTCTATCTAAAACCAGAAAAATGTGACTTTGAAAAGACAGAAATAGACAATCTTGGCCTCAAAATATCCTTTGACAAAATTATGATGGACCCAGTCAAAGTTCAAGGGATAGCAGAATGGCCCACACCAACCTCCATCACAGAAGTCTGCTCCTTTCTAGGATTCACCAATTTTTATCATCGCTTTATTAGAGGATTTTCCAACTTAGTGAAACCCCTGAATATTCTCCTACAAAAAGACAGTAAATGGCATTGGGAACAGGAACAAAAAGACTCATTTGAAAATCTAAAGACAGCATTATGTTCAAAATCTGTCTTAGTCTTTCCCAAACCCCATCATCCATATCTTGTCAAAGCAGACAGTTCAGGGTATGCTATGGGAGCAGTATTATCACAGATGAGGGATGACAAGAAGTGGCATCCAGTGGCATATATCAGCAAAGGATTATCACCAGCAGAAAGGAATTATGACATCTATGACAAAGAGATGTTAGCTGTTATATGTGCACTGGAGCAATGGTGACACTATCTAGAAGGAACAGATAGTACAGTGAGATCCTCATGGATCACAAAAACCTAGAGTACTTTATGAGTGCCCAGAAATTAAACTGTCACCAGGCTCGATGTCAGGTGCTATGATTTGGTGCATTTACCTTTCTTATTTCTTTTCATTTTCTTCTTTGTTTTCCTTTAATTATGATTAGATTAGATCATCTTATCTTTCATCTTATCTGATCTACATCTAATCATTTCTACTTACATTCCTTTGGTCTAGGCTATGAGGTCATACCATGAGGTAGCTGCATGGTACCATAGCTTACTGCACTTTACTTTACATAGTCCTGCCCTAGATTACTGCGCTGGTCTGTGTGCTGCTCTAGATAGTATATAGGGCTTGCTAGTATAGCCAATAGACCCCAGATAGTTATGGCTGGATTTCCTCTTCTTTTAGTGTGAACTATCAGTTGAGTGTACCCAGTCCCTCTTCAGAGGTATATGCAGACTCCAGTCTCATACTTGATGGTCCCTGTTTCTTTCTAGGTTCAACTCTCACCTTTCCTACAGACCAGGAAAGAGCTCAGCCAAGCCAGATCTTCTCTTGAGACAAGCAGATCATAAAGAGTGGGTGGATCATGACAATGAGAATGTCATATTGCTTAAACCAGAATTTTTCAAATCAAATAATCTTGTTGATAACACTTGTGCATCCAAGATTACAGACAAACACATTTTAGCAATTATGACAAACAATATTCCACTCCTTCAAAGAATAGCAGACAAGCAGGAGAAAGATGGAGATGTCAAGGTGTGGTCAGAGTTATCAGCAGATGAAGCAAAGACATCTATCATAGCTGGCTGGGGACAAAACAAACAAGGATTATTAACATTCAAAGGCAAAATTCTTGCACCAGACATTTGCAGAGCAGAAGTTGTCAAACAATGTCATGATACTCTGATTGCAGGACATCCAGGACAATGGAGGACACTAGAGATAGTGTCAAGAATGTTGTGGTGGAAAGGCATGGCTGCATACATCAGAAAGTATGTCAAAAGTTGTGACATATGTCAAAGAACAAAAACAATCACAAAGAAACCACAAGGAGAATTGACTCCAAACAAAATACCATCAAATCCTTGGCAAATAATATCCACAGACTTAATCACACAATTACCAGAGAGCCAAGGATATGATTTGATTCTCATGGTTGTTGATCATTTTTCGAAAATGATCCATACAATGGTGACAACATCTGATGTTACAGCAGAAGGGGTAGCAAGATTGTTCAGAGACAACATTTGGAAACATCATGGACTTCCTGAAAAGATTTTATCAGATCGGATGAATTGGTTACCCATGGCAGAATTCTGTTATAACAACAGAGTCAACACTGCAACCAAATACTCCCCATTCATGTTGAACTCTGGACAAAATCCACATATGGGATTCAAACCAGGCAAGATGTCCACTATCGATTTGGTAGAAAATTTTGTTGAAGGACTGAAGAGGACAAGAGAAGATGCAGAACCAGCACTAAGGAAAGTGGCTGATGATATGAAAAAATACTACGACACTCACAAAGGAGATACTCCTAAATATCAAGTTGGAGAAAAAGTTTGGTTAGATGCATCTAACATACAAACTGGATGACCTACTCAGAAATTGGATCATAAAAGATTGGGCCCATACCCCATCATCAAAGTGCTTTCAAACAATGCTTATGAATTAGCACTTCCCAAATCTATGAAAATCCATCCAGTATTCCATGTCATCAAATTACTACTGTACACTCCAAACAATATTCCAGAGCAGATTGTCAAATCATCTCCCCCACCCATTATCAAGAACAATGTTGAACAATATGAAGTTGAAAAGATCCTAAATAGCAAAAAACACTGTGGAAACATTCAATATCTTATCAAATGGAAAAACTACCCAGAGGATGAAAATTCCTGGGAACCAGCATGCATCATGATCAAAGATGTACCTGTTGGAGTTAAGGTCAAATGCCCGACCCTGTACATGTGCTACTACTCTTCATAACAGAGCTACAATACTTTCATAGCAGAGTTACAACTCTACAGTAGTTGTGACAGCTCCACATTGTGCTAATAGCACTTCACTTAGACAAGGCCTGGTAGCTCAGTGGTTAGAGCACCCACCCAGAGTAAGGGAGGTCCTTGGTTCGAACCCAAGCCAAGTCACTATTTTGGCAATTGCACTTTCTAACAGTACCCAAACTGGCTAAAGAATTCCATAATGCATACCCTGCTGCAATTAGATCTGTTCAACATTGTTCTATTCCAATCAAAAGACTCAGCCACATTACCTACTCAAGGATCAGAGCATGCCACTGGATTGGATCTTTACAGTGCAGAAGAAATTGTTATTCCTGCACATGGTCAAAAATTGGTTGATACTCAAATCTCCTTGGCTATACCAGACAACTGCTATAGATGTATTGCTCCTCACAGTGGTTTGGCTGTCAAAAACTCTATTCATACTGGAGCAGGAGTTATTGACTCAGACTATTGTGGACTGGTAAAGATTCTTCTGGTTAATCTTGGCAACAACAACTTTATAGTCAACATCAAAGACCAAGTTGCTCAACTGATCTTAGAACATATATCTCTTGCTGATGTCAAAGAAGTCAATTCTTTGGATGAAACACAAAGAGGAGAGAAAGGTTTTGGCTCAACAGGAGTTTCTATTGCTCGTTGAGTCATCTCACCCTAAGAAGGGGGGTATTTGTCAGGACATACTTATTTTTCTCTTCATTTTATGATTTCTTTTACTCTTATCACTCAAGATCTACTAGAGATATCTTATCTCATCTTATCAGATCATTAGTAGATCTTATTGCAATTATCTATGACTCATACTTATTTGGTCATCAGGCCACTTACTGTACAGATATGACTACATTTCCCACAGACACTTACTGATGCAGTGTAATGCTGCACATTGCTTACTGATACTTCTCACAGATGCTGCACATCTGAGATATCCACTATACAGCATGACTCATCTTAAGTGTATTGTCTCAATCCTTTGCCAATCCTTTGCTCTTGCAGTTGTGACCTTGCTGTCTTAGCATGTGCCTCACAAGACCAACCAGAAGTATGTGCCTAAGAAAGATTGCATCCAAGAGTCTGTGAGGGGATGGGCAAGATCTGCCAAACAGGCAGGTGTTACATGTCTGTGACTGGAAGGAGACTAGGGCATTGCCACAACTTGCAAGCTTGGACACCACTGGCACATAGTGTGCATCTCTGCTCTAGTTTGCACCTTCAACATCCTCCATTCCATCCTACTTTCCATGATATCAGTCTCATGAGGTCTTGCAGCCAGCCAACACCCAACTCACACACCTGCAGTCATGGGGATGACCCAGCTATGAAATGGATAGCAGCAGACATGCTCCTGTACAACCTACACATGCAGCCAAAGAGGTGAGATTTGGATATTGCTGCACCACTTAGTGTATAGTAGATGGTGGGGTATCGGTTGTCATTGTCAGACTCCTATTGCTGACTTTATTCCCTGCTGTTATTATTTCTTTTCTTTTACTTTCTTTTATGTTTTACTTTAGATATGATTAGATTAGATCATCTTATCTTTTTATCTTATCTTATCTACATCTAATCCCCTATCTTATCACAGTCCTTACTGCCTCATGGGTAGTGGTTCTCACAGATGCTGCACATCTGTCAGCTGTGCTCCCACACATGCTGTGCTTTACTGTACTGTTGACCTGCCCTTAGTTACTGCACCTGGTCTGTGTGTGCATTCCAGTACTATAAGTAGTGAGGTAGTATAGCAAATAGACTCCAGCTTGTTACAGCTGGTTCCACCCCTTCTTCTATGGCTGAGTCTCCTCACCCCTTGGCCTAGATCCAAGGCAGCTCCCATTAAGTCCTCTTAAGGAGGCAGGGATACATCAGGATTAGTAGGACTCATGCTATGAGCATCTGTCATAGGCTTGTCAGTCCTGACAGTCATCACAGCTGAGAAGCAGTGGAGGTGTTCTATTCATATTTGACAAACATGTATGGTATATGAGATACCTGAATGCAGTGAACTGGGCTGTGAGTGCTCAGGTTATGTCTGTACTATTTTCACTAGTTTTGCTATGGAGCAATTGTGAGAAATACTGTATTGCAGCCATCTTGATATCACTCAATGTCTCTTGTGAAAGTTCATCATTTGAGTGCAGTTGTTCAAGCTGAACCTGCTAAGAGTGGCCTATTGGACAGTCTTTATGGAAGGTCTGTTATAACAATACCCCTGGTAACAAGGTAATTGATATGCATTTGATAAGTGTAGTAACCATTCCTGATGATGATAAAGAGTGGGATCAATGAGATAGTGATTAGGATGATACCACCAATGACTAATCGAGGATCCAGGGCAATGAGTGTAGGATGTCTTAGCGATGTTTAGTGACTTAGAGATCTTAGACTTAGTTCTTAGAGGGTGATGCAAGATTGTAGCAAGTTAAGATCAAGTGCAATCCCTTGATTGTGAAGTCGACAAGACTGGGGATTAAGACCGCCAGTCATTCAACTACATATTCAAAACTAGAGTGTTAAAGATAGTACAAGTAAGGTTTTATGGATCAACAATAATTGTGCAGCAATCAACATAGTCACATGATGTGTTCAAGGATATAGTAAGTGGCTCAGCCACAAGTGCAAAATG
>QLPN01004135.1:11104-24111 GCA_003314395.1 Albatrellus ellisii | reverse complement strand
CAGTGGGATCAGATAGTCTCCGGACATATGTCCTTGTATCTGTACATTGGTGTTTATCTATGGCCAGAACTTGGACAGAATAGGTCCCAACTCTTCCCTTTTGCTGGTGCAGACGTTGCGTCGGGCTTTGTGCCGATGACCACCATCTGACAGCAATTGTGACGCTCCAGAAACCGAAACATCAAGTCTTTCAACTGCTGTCACATGCTCGTCACCACTTATGGATTTACGTATTTTAGAAATGCAACAGTGGTGTAGGAGATACAGTCGTCATTGGTACAATAGATGCAATACATGTCGAGAGTGTATAGAGGCGTACTTCGCGTCGCAGGAATGATTCACAAGAACGACGTAACATGAAACGAATGAGATCAGAGTCATTGACCATGCCCAACACGTCGACAGCGATGTCTTACAATAAGGACACCGTCATGAAACGACACGTAGGATCTTACCAGAGACGAGAAAGGAAAATGTTTTATTGTGGTCAACAATTGAATGATGTCCGTAGCGGAAACAATAATCCGTGCACCCTGAGAACGAAGAATACCACGACATGATGCAGTGGGTCAAAAACAAAGCCAAGGGGACGACAATGGGAAGGCTCAGATGTGGCCTGTAGAAAGTACTGATGGGGAGGCATGTTCGCCGTCCACAAGCAAGAGCGATGTTTTGACACACAGGGTAGATTATCCGAGGCGGCTTATCAATGTGTTTGGACGTACCTTTTGCATCTTCTACAGGTAACAAGGTGCGTGCCGGGGCAGAAGCCAAAGGTGATAGACAAACCGATGCCAGTGCGACCCACTGATTAGGGGGCTGAATTTGCGCCGTGTGATGGACGAGACCATTGAAAGATGGCGTTTGCAAACATTTATCAGCTGAATGCTGACTAGACGTTTTCAATAACGTAGTGCTAAAAATGCTGCACAGGACGAATGAAGCACACCATGCATAATATTACTGTAGACGTGCAACTGTTAGGAACTGATTTCTCTCCCCTTTCTTTTTCCTTTCTCCCCTTTTCGAGCATACCCCTTGTAACATGGCTCATATCCGGTCTTGCACCGAACTGCACGAGTACATGGGCGCAACCCCATGGCAACCATACCCGGTGTGTTCCCTTATTTCCCCTTCTTTTGACTCCCTCAGTTTACTACCGAATTACTACTTAAAAAGCCGTTACGACATACAATAAGGATCATTCTTGACCTCCTGTACCCCTCCCTGTGAAATTTGTCCTGTTCTGAAATCACACTCTGTTGTCTTTCTCAGAATCTTAGTCCCTCAGTTATAGGTGTTCGGCCGCCGCGCGTGCTGAATCCTAACAGCAACGATCATTACAATGGTGCTCCAATTGTAGCCCCCTGCATTACTCGTTACATGCATCCGCCCTATCTTGCCTCCACAATACGTTACTGCTTCTCCTATCTACCAACATACATTATGTTGCTTTCGTACGTCATACGTTTGAGATCCGTCACGTTCTCTACATGCATTCTGCATTCCCCTCCTGTATATAAAGACTCAAACAATGGTCCTTCACGCTAGCATTCGTTGTTCTGCTCTTCTACCTTCTTTCTCTCTCTGCTCTTGTATCTGGTCTAGATCACCATTATGCAGTCATCCATCTTGTTTCATTTCTGGTCCGATCCCATCTCCTCTTTCAGCGTTCCCACACCGTGCATGGGTTCCACCAACACGCATACGGTAGCGGACTTTTCCGTGCGAGTGCGGCCTTGCCCTAGCAAAAAACATTTATATATTGGATGTATACTGATGATAGAACTAGAGTTGCTAAGCACTCCAAAACCTCATTGACAAATTCATCACAGCATTTGTTGAAATGAATGGTCAATCGGTCAAAACAACAACTTTTGTTAGCGTGTTCATCCTGGGCAAGAACAGCTCGACAGGGGAGATGGAGGACAATTGTGCAAGGGTTGTACAGAAATAAGTATCTACTTCTATAGTACCAACCCTGGCATTCAATGTGCCTAGAATGATTAAGACTAGCTACACCCTGGGAGCAAAAGCTATCCATAACCTTGACAAGGTGGACTTCTGGAGCTAGAATAGAAATTCCATAAGGTACCTGTGGACAAGCTGATCTTCCTATTTTCTGCTCCCAAGGTTCATCTTGCAGAACTTCATATATCTGGTAAACTTGAAGATTTCTTTCAAACCACCTCCAGCACATGATAGTGTATGCATGAGGGTATTTCATGTGGACTTTATCATTGTCTGGCAGTATGATGAAAGAAAACTACAAGCTGAGTAAAATAGATGACCCACAATGTCTGCCTTGAGCATCATGGCTATTGTTAGGGTTTAGTGTATGTGAGCAGCCAAACACCTATACTGGTTCATTTGCAGAGGGACTCCAAGGCAAATGTGCAAGAACGAATAGTGATTCTGAAGTATTGAACAGTGAGATACAAGCTAGTAACAAAGAGGTTTTGATGACTGCTATCATTGAAATACGTATGTCTTTTATAGTAATGATACCTGCTGTGGATGACAAATGAAACATATAGGATAACATAATGAGGGGGGTTACAGCCCCTTGGGAGCTCCACTATCATGTGTGAGTGGAGCGGAATATAATAGAATGTAAGAGAAAAAGATATGACCTGTGACTCATAGGCTTGGTTTCTAACATCAGTCCCCTCCTATGCTCTTTTCACCTCAAAAAGACCTCCTCACTACTTGTATGCATCTGTGTCATTTCCATCATACCCATCGTTTCCATACCCTTCTTCTGCTAGATCAATATGCCATTGCTCCTGACCTCAAATACACATAACAAGGTGTTCATTGTTCCATTTGTGGCACTCCGAACAGCAAAGGTAATGCTCATTATGTGGATAGGAAGAGGGATTGACTGACATTGATGCTTGAGAGTGATGGGACGCCATACAATCAGTTCATCAATGTCCTGCCTGATGACAATTCCAACAAATAAGAGGTCCCTTCTTTCATCATTGTTTAGCAGCTCCTCCCCATAAATGATTGGCTACTTATCCCATCAGTGGTAGGGGTGTGGGTATGGGTAAAGGGGGTGGATTTGGAAGTCTCACTATATACCTGTGAGCCATATGTGGATGAAGCCTATTTTCTGCATCTGCATTAAGTAGTCGATTGGATATTTCACCTAGACCCCAATGCCATTGTGACAGAAGATGTGTGAGGTGAGTTTGGAATGCCTTGAGAGCACCAAAACAGTGGTACCATCCCTGAAAGCAATCAATGTCTGCCTTCACCCTGGCATCATCTAGAAGTTGGGTTGCTCAGTCAAGATGGATATTAGCAGGGAAGGTCACCATGATATGAGCAAAGTCATTGGTGATGTAGGCATGGTGTATAGGGTCTAGGCAGTTGGCAGGTGTGGGTTCTGCCATGGGATATTCATATCTCCCAGCATGCTGGATTGGGTTTTCACCAAGGTCGACATCTTGTATGGGTATGGTAGGGTCAGGAGAGGTGTGAAAGAGGGTGAGAGTATGATAAAAATAATTGGGGGGAAGATCATGGAAGATCTGAGCATTGACAGGGGCAACTGGGATAGGGGGAGGGGAGGGACGTCGATTAAAGCACTCATCGCAGAAGTGTGGAGTTAGGGGATGCCCTAATGCAAGATGAGTGGCAATAATCTGTATGGTGTCAAAGTTATAAAAGTTGAGTGCATTTAGAGCATAGAAGGTGGTATGGTATTGTTGAGCAAGGTTGGTGATTTGATTGATATGTTGGTCGTGTGCAGGTAAGGCTGGAGGAGGGGTGACAATGAGAGGGGAGGGAAACATTTCACTATGATGTAGGGAGTCTGTAGAGGGGGAACATAAATGATGATGGGGAAAAATAGGAGAGTCTTGAGCCGATTCAGGGAAGATAGGAGATTGGTTATGAAACATTTGTCGGATATGTGGAGGTAAATCAGCAAAGGGATCAGGAGTGGGGGAGTAATGGAAAAGGGGAGCAGGGATAACTGGGGAAATAGGATGAGAGGAGGTTTGAGAAAGTGAGGATGATATGATTTAAGTAGAAGTGGTGGTTTCAATAATAAGATGAGACAATTGTATAGTATACCAAGCAAACAGGGAAACAGTGATGAGAATATAGATGATGAGAAGGATGTCAACCACAAAAGTCATGAAAGAGATGTTGATTTATGGTCTCCTCTCAAGTCCTTTTAAGGGGAACAAGAGAAGGTGGGAGGTGAATGGTGAATGGATGGGGTGCTGAAGGATGACATGAATGGAATGATGTGACTAGTTCCGAGGCATGTTTCAGATCCTTTCATGACAGCCATTCATCTTCTGTTGAGGGGTATCCTTTCCAATGCACCAAGTATTGAAGGTGTCCTTGGTGATACCATGATTGGAGGATATTTTTGACTTTGGTCTGTTCTTCCCCTTCTATGATATCAGGAGGGGGGGGAGTGTGATGCAGTCTGTACACTGCTGTTTCAGTATATGGATGAAGAAGAGAGGCATGGAAGACTGGGTGTATCTTCCAATGAGCAGGTAAGGATAAATGATACATTACTGGATTGGTAACAGCAGTGATGGAGAAGGGGCCATATTGTTTTGGAGTGAGTTTCATAGAGGGGAAGGTGGAGGAGAGGTGGGTTGCATCTAACCAAACTTGGTCATGAATTTGATATGAGGGATGGTGATTGGTATTCTTCCATGTCTGATGGGTGATAGATTGTGCCACTACTAGTTCTTTTTGGATTTCTTGTAAAAGAATTAGCCTTTCAGAGATTGATGGGAGGGTAGACATAGTAGGGATGATAGGTTGGGCTCAGGGATGATATCCCATAAGGAGGGAAAAAGGGGAATATTTTAGTGTAGAATGAATATGGGAATTATGTGCAAATTCTGTGGTTGTGAGAAGGTTAGCCCAGTTGTCTTGTCTTGTGGTACAAAACATGTGCAGATATTGCTCTAATTCTTGATTCATTTGTTCTGTCTGTCCATCCATTTGGGGATGATATGTAGTGGACATAGCTTGTTTGATAGATAATTTGCAATATAATTCTTTGGTAAATTTGGTGGTTAATTGAGATCCTCAGTCTGAAATGACATGACATGGTAATCCAAACCTCTTCCAAACATGATCTTTGTAAAGATCTGCAGTTTGGGTAGCTGTTATGGAAGAGTGACATGGAGTGATTACTGTCATTTTTGTTACATCATGATCCATGAACACAGCTATAGCATTGTAACCATGTGATAATGGCAGTTGAGTAATGAAATCCATGGAAACTGTGGAAAATGGTTCAGCTGTTGGTTCTGGTTTGATGGGAAGGAGGGGGATCAGAGTTTTGTTTGGTAAGTTTTTATATCCTTGACAAATAGGACATCTGTCAACAAAGTCAAAGATATACTTCTTCATTTTTGGCCACCAAAAGGTTTGCTGTACCAAATCTAGTGTTTTGAGTCATCCTGGATGTCCTGCTGGAGAGGTAATATGTAAACTTTGGATGATGTTTTGTTTGAGTAAGTCATCTTTTGGAACATAAAGACATCCTGAGTAATAAATTACCCCCTGCTCAACTGTCCAATGTTGTAAAAGTTGGGTTTTCGCAGGACTAGAGATGTTGGCATGAATGATACATGATATGTCAAGGACTTCATTGTCCCAATTTGTGCATGCTTGGATTTGAGGGAAAAATGCATTGTCAATGGTGTTAGTGGAAATGGGACAGATGAATAAAGATGGGTCCAAAATGACTTGATCTTCATTATCATGACTACCATCATCATGATCTGGTCATTGTGACAATGCATCAGGTTGACCTGCTTTTGATCCAGCAACATGTTTGATCTGAAAATTGGAGTTAGGTATAGAGCCCATCAAGCTTGTTGCCTTGACAGTTTTTGGGCATCCTGAAATTTTTACAATCAGAGAGAATGGTAATACTATGAGGAGTGCCTTCAAGGTATTGTCGCCATTCTTCCAATGACTTGATGATGGCAAGTAATTCTCTGTCATAAATATCATAGTTACATTCAGCTTCCAAGAAGGATTTTGACATAAACACTACAGGATGCTATAAGCCATCCTGTCCCTTCTGAGATAATACTGCTTGACAAGCTTGTTTTGATGCATCACATTCCAATTGGAATGGTTTAGTTACATCAGAGGAGATAAGGACCAGGGAGGAGAGGAATTTTGCCTTTAAAAGGTCAAAGGTGTCTTGTTGGGGTTGGTCCCAATGCCAAGGAATATCCTTTTTTGTGAGATCATGTAATGGTTGGGTAAGATGTGGATGAAACATTGATAGAATCCTGCAAAGCCCAAAAAGGCATGTACTTCCTTCAATTTTGTAGGTATGGGCCATTTTTGAATTCCTTGTAGTTTGACTGGGTCCATAGCTGTTTGACCTGCTGAAATGATAAGTCCCAAATATTCTACCTATTCTTTCTCAAACTTGCATTTCTCTGGTTTGAGATACAAAGAATGATCAGTGAGTCACTGTAAAACAAGTTTTGTTAGTTGATGATGTTCTTCTATTGTAGCTGTGGCAATGAGAATATTGTCCATATAGATAAAAACCTTCCCCATATCAAGAAGATCATGAAAAATAGAATTCATCATAGTTTGAAAAGTCACAGGGGGATTCATGAGTCCAAAAAACATGACAAGGGGTTCAAACATCCCTCTATTGGTCTTGAAGGCAGCCTTCCATTCATCTCCCTTTTTTATTTGGACATTGTTATATCCCCACCTAACATCAAATTTGGTGAAATATTTAGCATGTTTCAGCTTATCAACAATGTCAGAAATTAAAGGAAGAGGATATTGGTTTTTGACTGTGATACTATTTAGTTGTCTGTAGTCTTGTACTGGTCATAGCTTTCCATCCTTTTTTTTGATGAAAAAGAATGGTGAGGTGAAGGGAGATTTGGAATTTCAGATGTATCCTCAGGTGGTCATGTCTTTGATGAATTCATTGAGTGCTACCTGTTCAGAGGGGTTCAAAGGATAAATTTTACAGTTATTATCAGGGATAGTGTCTGGTTTGAGATTGATGGCATGGTCCCAATCTCACAAGGGGGGAAGGGAATGTGATGCTTCTTCAGAAAATACATTGTGAAACTCTTTGTAATGCTCTGGTATTACTGTTACTTTGGAAGGAACAGCAGCAGCAAGTTCAGTGGCTTGAGTTATTTGTTTTGCCCATTCTTCACTAGGTATTCCAATGAATACCTCATCTCCTCTTTCCAATGGCATCCCAGCACTGAAGGTAATACTTCAAGATTGGTGTCATACATTGGTGCATTGGGATGATGAGCGGCATCTGGTGAAAGATATATGATTTTGTATCCAACTGATTTGGGGGTTGTGTCTTCATAGCCACAGATAACCAAGAATAAGGTTATCAGGTCCAAGATCCACAACATAAAAGCAGACTTCTTCTTGATGGTCTTGAATTGTCATAAGAAGACTAGCCTTGTGAGTTACTTGTCCTAATTTGTTTTTGGTATTGTCTGTGTTACAAACAATTTTAGGATGTGAGAGTGGTGTAGTGGGAATGTGGAGTTTTGAGATGAGTTGATGGTTGATGAAATTGCTAGTGGCACCACTGTTGACTAGTGCTTTTTGATGATCAAGCCTACAACTTCCTTTTTGATTTTGTAATTGAGCTTCAATGTATAACGCATTGGCCTTAATATCCAATGAAGCTAGCAAATCAAATGGATATAGCATATTAGTTTGAAGATGTGTAGATTTCTTCAAACTCCCTAAAAATCCTCTGACATCTCTGATAATGCCACTCTTCCTTCCATAGGTAGGGTGTGAATGGTTTCATATACTCAATGAATGGCCGCTTCATCATAAATGGGAGGAGCTACTGATCCTTCTTTGGCTTCTTCATCAACTACTTCTGAGACACAGGCACGCATTCAATTGAATACTTGAGGTGGTGAGTAAGAAGAAGGGGTAAGAGGAGGGCATGATACTATTGGGGAGGGTGATGATGTGCTTAAAGTGTTGGTAATCACTCACAACCGATTAGTCTTCAAGGGGCATTGATTGGCCATATGTCCTCCTTGTTGACAAGCAAAACATTTGCCCTCTTTCCTTAACTTCTCTCTTTCATCTTCTGTGAGCTTTTGTAATTGAGGTTGGGGAATGTTGATTTGTTGATGTCAATCCACATCCATTGTGTTGGGATCCTTTTGAATTCCAGGAGTCATGACAGAAAATCCTGGAAGGCAGAACTTCTTTTGTTCTTTGCACACTCTCCATTGTGTATCCATAATTATGGCTCTTTCCATCCAACCAGCAAAAGTTTTGGGGACTTCTGAATTATAGATGCAGTCAGCAGAACCAGAATTCAGTCCTTGTTCATAGTAGTCTAGCTTAGTACAGTTGTCGGGGATAGCAGCTTCATGTACCAAGGTTAGAAAAGCTGCATTATACTCTTTGATGGTTTGGGTTTTTTGTTTGAGTTGTTGGAGAGCCAGATAAGCCTGTTGTACTTTATGAGGATCTTCAAATTCCTTCTTCAAGTCCTCTACAAAGGTGTTGTACATGGGAAATTCATCTCTGGTGAGATGTTCAAGTGTATAACAGTTGTTGAAGGCTTGAGCTGTGTTTTTTGTCATGAAGGACAAGATGAACAATATCTTCTGTAGGTCTGATGCATGAAGATTTTGATCAGCCAATAAGTATTTGGTACAAGAGAGGAAAAAGGTTTGAAAGTCCTTTTTACTTCCGTTGAACTCAGAAGGTTTGTTGATTTTGAGAAATTGTTGTTTTGGGATGCTAGAGGTCATAACAATGTCTTGTTCTGATGGTAATGGAATGGGGATAAAGGAAGCTAGAGTGGCCATTCCTGGAGTAGTTGTAATACTGCCAGGAAGTGGGATGCTGGTGGTGGTAGAGGTTGAGGGGTTATAGTGATAAGCACGTATGATGAGAGGTGGTTCTTGGTTGTGAGGCTCTGTAGTCTCAATGTAGTTTTGAGTACCTTTGACTTTCCAAGTGTTGTTGCCTGAATAGATAACAGGGAGTATGAGTTCTCCAAAAAGGATGTGGTCTTCCTGGAGGTCACAATGGAATCCTTCAGGGAGCAGGTTAGGTGGTGGGGGAGCCAGGTTGGGCTTGGGTTGGAGTAGATGATTGAAACCTAGTGTTAGGGTTTAGCATATGCAAGCAGCCAAACACCTATACTGGTTTATTTGCAGAGGGACTCTGAGGCAAATGTGCGAGAATGAATAGCGATTCTGAAGTATTGAACAGCAAGATACAAGCTAGTAACAAAGAGGTTTCAATGACTGCTATCATTGAAATATGTATGTCTTTTATAGTAATGATACCTGCTGCAGATGATGAATGAAACATATAGGATAACATAATGAGGGGGGTTACAGCCCCTTGAGAGCTCCACTATCATGTGTGAGTGGAGCAGAATATAATAGAATGTAAGAGAAAAAGATATGACCTGTGACTCATAGGCTTGGTTTCTAACAGCTATCCCCATTGCTTTCATGGCTTACAATTTTGATCAATGGCCTTGGCCAGATGGTGGCAATGCATGGAGGATGACTGCATTGAATATGCTTGGCAAAATCGTTGAGGGCTTGCCACCACACAAGCCAGGAAGGGTACCACCAGCATGCCCTGTGGACCCAGCAGCTCACATGTGTACTCCTCATTCTGCACACATACCTAGGTATGGGCTCTGTGATATTGATTTTGTCAGGCAGAAAATCATGTTCATGGGTGTGATGTAGGACCATTTTACTATTATAATGAAAACAAGGGCTGGTGTTTAACTAAGGGCAACAGTAATAGGGAGCAAAGGTATGAAGAGAACACATCATGTGCTCATGTTCAAGCTTCTTGTGCATGGAACAGTGCAGACAGGTGGTGGGGTGGGAGAGATGTGAAGTGGTGGTGATCTGGTGGTGGCAGTGATATATGTTGTATATCTTATGCATACTATATCATTTCATTCACCTCCTTGCTGAATGCATACCTCCTTACACACTTATGACACATATCTTCTCCTCTATTCTCTCCCTCAGACTTACCTCCACATACACTCTGAGCACCCACACATACTCCAGGGACAATGCACATTAATGAGCATCATGTACTGTATGCACAGGCATGGGCAGGCAACAAACATGAATAGGATTGATAACAGCATAGAAAGTGTGTCCCCAACAGGGGAGAGAACAGAGAGCATCTGCAGCAAGTAAGAGTTACTGTGAATGCAGTAAGGGTGACACAGTGTAGTAAGAGCATCAGACATGGTAGAAGATGTCTGAGGAGCTGTAAGGTAGTGTACCCATCTTATATAATAGTAGCTCCATAGAGTTGGAGTGGAGAGTGAAGAGTAAAGAACAAGGACTACCTAAAGTGGTGTGATGCATGTTGTATGGAGTGTAGTGTGGAGTGGGTAGTCTGTGGAGATAGAGAAGTGGTACAGTATGTGTTGTGTATGGAAAGTGTACATGTAGAGGAAGGAAGCCAAATGAAATGTAGTAGCATGCATGTATATATTCAACATGTGCATGTAACACCAGAAAACAACCATCAGTGACATCAGGTGAACACAGTGACATTAACATGCTACATGTGACAATCATCTGCACTTGTATCAATTGTGCATTTGGTTAGGTGCTGGACTATAGGACTGGGTGTTGAGCACCCAAAATAGGGGCTAGGTGACCAGGGACCCTACTAGACATAGGAGGAGTTGGAGGGAGCTGGCATGAGCAGCAAATAGCTAGCTGCAAGGAGGAATATGGCTACACAGTAGCTGATGAGGACAATATAGAGAATGGTCTCCACATAAGACCGAGAGAAGGGTGAAGGGAGTAGTAATGACTGTTTGAGGACACTTTAGTGAAGGAGAAGAGAATGTCTGCTTATATTTGTACTATGCTATGGCACTACTCTTTATACTAGTCAAATGTGTGCACAGACCACACTTAGTCAGGTATGTGTGGGGTGTGGGTGCCAGAGAGGATGACATGTGAGAACTCAACACTAGGTTTGGCCAATGAGGAGCAGGATTGATAAGATGTATAGGCCAAGATGTGGTCCATGGAGTCACAGGTTGTGAAGTCAGCATTTGGTGTGATTGGCACTTTTCCTAGTCTGCTTATCCATATAGCAAGATACTTTATTCATTCACATCCAGACTCCACCTCAATTCAAATATCCCTATGATCAACCCTACATTGTAGATTTTCTGTTTTGTTTTGTTGTGCTCCAGCCTTGGAGCTAGGCTTGTATTTAGATGGTGCATCATCTGTCAAAAACAAATAGATTTCCCCCACCCATGATTTATCTCCCCTCTATTGTCTGAGTCAACTTGTGAAAAAGTGTGTTCTGCTCTTCCTTCTGCATGTCTTACTATCAAGAAAGTGTGTGTTCCTCATAGGTTGCATCTATCATTGCATTGTGTTCTCCATTGTGTGAGGCTCATGCTAGACAGTGAGGTCACAAGAGTAAGAGGAGGGGATGGGTGAGGGACGAGACAATACACTCAGGATGAAGTCACACTGAAAGGCAGATATCCCAGATGTATAAAGCTAAAGAAATACATGCTACTAGAGTGCCCTATGTATACTAAAGAGATTGGCATGCAGACCATGTGCTGTCACTATAGGGCAGGCATATGTAAGTAAGATGCACAGCATCTGTGAGAACTATCAGTAAGCAATGCACAGCATTGCACAGCATCAATAAACAACTGTGGAAATATGTGTCATATGTGTATAGTAATTGGCCTGATGACAAATGGATATGAGTCATAGATAATTGTGATAAGATCTACTGATGATCTGATAAGATGATATAAGATATCACTTGTAGATCTTAAGTGATAAGATTGGAAAAAATCATGAAATGAAGAGAAAAATAAGTATGTCCTGACACATTGTGTTGTGTTGCATTCTCTATTGCACTACATTGCATTATTACTGCATTGAGTCTACTACTGCATGGTCATTGTTATGATGATGAGCATCACATGCACATAAAGCCAGAAAATGACCATCAGCAACATCAGGCAAACACAGCAATAAAAGACACACCACATGTGACAATCAGCCATAGCCACATTGATTGTGCATTTGTTTAGATATCAGACTATAGGACTGGGTTTGGCTGACAAGGAGCAGGATTGATAAGCTGTACAGGCTGAGACATGGTCCACAGAGTCATGAGTCACAAAGTCAGTATTTGGTGTGATCAACACTTTTCCTATTTTGCTCATCCATATAGCATGATACTTTAATTGTTCACATCCAGACTCCACTTCATTGCAAATATCCCTATGATCAACCCTACATTGTAAATTTTCTGTTTTGTTTTGTTGTGCTCCAGTCTTGGAGCTAGACTTGTATTTAAATGGCACATCATCTGTCAGAAACAATAGATCTGTAAGACAGCTGTCCTACATATCCCTGTAAGGGAGACTGGTGCACACTAACTTAAGGATCACTCCAAAAGAAAGGATTTGCCAGCCATAACAAGCTGGAGTATATTCAGCTATCTAGCAAAGACTATATACTACAGCTATAAGTGCATGGACCAGCACAGTAACTATTGCTAAGAGTGGCCTATTGGACGGTCTTAGGGAAGGTCTATAATGTTACTCCTGGTAACCTAGGTTTGGGTATGAGCTTGATGAATGTAATAGAGGTTCCTGATGACGATGAAGAAGGGGATCAACGAGATAGTGATGAAGATAATTCCACCAATAATGATACAAGGATCCAGAGTGACAAGTGTAAGATGTCTTAGCGACGTTGAGTGGCTTAGAGTTCTTAGACTTTGTTCTTAGAGAATGAAGCGAGATTGTTACGAGCTTAGATCAAGCGCAGTATAAGGAAAATCCCTAGATTGCGAAGTTGACAAGACTGGGGTTTAAGACCGCCAGTTTGTCAACTATTTATACAAAACTGGAGATCTAACTATAGTAAGGTTGTGCAGTAATGTGCAGTAATGTGCAGTAAGTAAACGATAATGCGCAG
>QLPN01004135.1:624-11025 GCA_003314395.1 Albatrellus ellisii | reverse complement strand
GGGAGTCCTTGCTAATTGTATAGTGATAGTCCTTAGCAAGTAAATGTTATAATAAATAAAGAAAGATAAAGAGAAAAAGATAAGTCTAATATAGTACTTGGAGCTATGCTCACACTTAAGTATGTAAATACTTAAGTACTATAAAAGAGAAATGAAAATGATAAGTCCTTACTAAGTAAAGTGGAGCTAGGCTCACACTTGTAGTAATAATACTACACTTTACTAGTAAGTAAGATAAAGAAAAAGAAAAGAAAAAAAAGAAACACGTTACAAGGTGCCAAAGCAAGTGCCTCGTAACAACTATAGGGTAGGTCTATGAAGACAATACCCACAGTACACTATGACATCATGTGCAGCATGGGTGCACCTAGAGTCAGAAGCATGAAGTGACAGTAAGTAGATAAAGATAAGATAAGATCAGATAGACTGAAAGGAAAGATGATCTAATCTTATCTAATCAAAGTAAAAGTAAAAGAAAAGTAAAATAAAAGAAAAGAGTAAATGCTCCATAGATGAAGCCTGACAAGATCTCCCCTGCCCATGATTTGACTTCTCTTCCCCATCTGAGCACATTGCAAAAAAGTGCATTCTGATCTTCCCTCCACATTTCCCACCATCAAGAAAGTGCATGTTCCTCATAGGTCATGTCTATTATTGTGTTGCATCCTGTTGCATTCTCCATTGTGTTGCATCTAGCCTCCATTGCATTGTGTTCTCTTTTGCATTGCATTGTGTCATATCACCCTTTTGTTGCCCAAGTTGCGGTCCCTTTTGTCACCCTAGTTGCATTGCACTATTGTGTTTATCACCCCTAACTACTAATCTCTTTCTACCTTGGTGTCTAGAGAATCTTACAACTCACACCCTTCAGGAATTGTTGTGGTTGTGGTTGTTTTTCCCCTTCAGCCTGGCATAGCACATATCAAATGATTATCTTATTGTGTCCATGTCCTATTTCCCTTTTGTCACCTTGCAACATTGCATTATTGCATTAATTGCACTAAACTACTAACAATTACAACTTTGGTGTCTAGGGAATCTTACAACTTGCATCCCTCAGCAAATGTTGCAGTTGTGGTTGAAGTTTCTACTATCACAAGCCCACTGCACATATCATATTGGAGCCCACCATGAGGGACTGCAAGTCAAGATTACATTTAGACATCACTACAACCTTCATCTGCAACAACATACAAGTTTGCCAACTATTGAAGTGCTCTGAGATGAACTCAAGCAACTTGTTGGCCCATCACACAATTCACCACCTTCTGCACATTCACTACTCACAGAAGAAGAGCTAATTGTTACCCCATGTGCTTCATCTCCTGTAGACTCATCATTCTTCTTGGTGTCCAGTGCTTTATTGTCACCTTCAATTTCAACTATCACCCCAACCCCATCCAACCAAACCAATCACCAATCCATTTCACATAACCCACCCCATATCACACCAATGGCAACTCAGTACATGATGCCCACATGAGGTGACAGAACTGCACCAAAATTCAACCTGAAGTGCACCCATGACCTCCAACAATATTCTGAAGATCTCCAATCCCACTTTGATCTCATCCAAATTCGAGACAACCAAATGTGTAAAATTCATGCTTGATGCTATGTTGACATAGATGTCCAGGACCTTTGGGCAACATTGCTGACATACAAAGATACTGCTAGAACATATGAAGACTTCAAAGTGGAGATTTACAAACAATACCCTGGGTCTGAGGTCAATCAGAAGTGGACCCACATGGATCTATCCTTTCTCATACAAGAGCATAAACTCTTGGGTATGCAGTCACTAGGCAACTTCACTGACTATCACCACCAGTTCATAGTCATTGCAGGTCTCCTGTGGAGTGCCCAGCAGCTTTCAGAATACAAGCAGGGTAACTGCTATGTGGAAGGCTTCCCACCTAGCTTGTGGGAATGCATTGTGCTATGTTTACAGATTGTTCTGCCACAGCATGATCATGAGAATGCATATCCACTCAAGGCCATAGAGGGGGCAGTGCACTATGTCCTTCACAACATGATGTCAGTGATTCATGCAACAGGCACAGTGCCATCCATGACTACTTCTACTTCTGCACTGCCTGCCACTAACATTAAAATAGAATTGCCCAGAGTACTGGACATGGATGCTTGGGCTCAGGTGATCACCAGAGTGCTTGAGTTCCAACACATGACATGTCCACAGCCACAAAGTACAGCACCACTGCATGAAAACAGTAACACATGTAATTTCTGTGGCAAGACAAATCACTATATTCATGAACATTTGGTCATCAATGACTACATCGCACAGGGTAAGATTGGTTGGAATGCTGATGGAAAAGTTGTTCTGCATACAGGGATCTTTGTGCCTAAAGGCATCACTGGACAATGGTTGCATGACTGTGTTAATGAGTGGCATTGCCAAAATCCAGGAAATGTCAGTGCTGGTCAGATGATGCTGAATGTGCAGGTGACAAACAACCATGTCTCCAATAACAAGGGCACCAGCTCATATCAGCTGCTAAGGGATGAGTGTATTGTGAATCTAGAGCACAATTTGTATAACTTGTGTCATGCACAGGTACCATTCCAGCCTACCATCAGGATGTGAAGGCAATGCACAGAAGAAAACCTTGTGGCTGATGACAATTCTCACAATGCATTGATATGTGCTGTGCCAGGCTGAAGGGGAATAACAACCACAACCACAACAATTGCTGGAGGGTGTGAGTTGTAAGATTCTCTAGACACCAAAGTAAAGAGTTTAGTAGTTAAGTGCAATAAACATGATAGCACAACACTAATAGGGCAACAATAGGGAACATGACTAGGGCAACAAACAGGTGATATGGTGATTGCAATATGATGAGATATAGAGAATGCAATGTGATGCAAGGGAGATGCAATAGTAAATGCAATGCAATGGAGACTAGATGCAAAGCAATATAGAATGCAACTTGATGCAACACAATGGAGAACACAACACAATAATAGATGCAACCTATGAGGAATGTGCACTTTCTTGATAGTGAGATATGTGGAGGGAGGGTCAGAATGTGCTTTTTCATGATGGACTCAGACAGGGAAGAGAAGTCAAATTGTGGGTGGGGGAAATCTCCTCTTTTCTGATGGACGATGTGCTATCTAAACAAAAGTCTAGCTCCAAGGCTGGAGCACAACAAAACACAACAGAAAATTTACAGTGCAGGGTAGATCATAGGGATATTTGAAATGAAGTGGAGTCTGGACATGAGTGAATAAAGTATCATACTATAGTGGATGAGCAAAAGAGGAATAGCACCAATTGCACCAAATGCTGACTTCACAACTCATGCCTCCATGGTTGCTTTGGCAGGTCTAGACTGCACCTCAACCTATTCATCCTATCAGTCCTGCTCCTTGTTGGCCAAACCCAGTTTTGTTTTCTGATGCCTATGCAAATGGGTGATTGATGCAACAGTGGGTGATTGTTGCATGCAGCACATTAATGTTGCTGTGTTCGCCTGGTGTTGCTGATGGTCATTTTCCAGCTTTACATGCATGTGATGCTCATCAGCATCTGAGGTACCTCTGCCTGCCTCAACAGTCTAACTCATGTGTACCACAGGTGACTTGGGAGTTGATGCCTCCTCAAGCTGAGACTACTCAGTCAGCAGCTCATATCAATAATGGTCCACCAATTCACCCTTTTTCCCAGGCTCGAGACAACAATTCCCACACCTGTTGCTGCTAATCCCATGCCATCATGCATTGTGCCTGCACAGAGAAAACCTGACAATGTGTATTGCATGGATCCACTAGTTCACAACAAAGCTCATGCAGCAGAAGTCTTCCAATGTACTATGGAAATGCTGATAACTATCACCCATCATGAGCTTTACTCTATTGGCCCAGAAGTATGCTACCAAGCTCAGGAAGTGATGATGGCAAAGAAAGTTCCTGTCAACCTGGTCCCCACAGCAGCTGCAAACCACATGGAGGAGGACAATGATGAAAATGACATCATTGATAGCTATGCTCAGACAATTTCTGACAAAAATGTTTGTCACCTAGTGCATGATATGCCACATGAGTTTGAAGAAGTGGTTGCATCTAATTGGTGTGGCAAGCCTATCATCATCCCTGACCCATATGAAGTGTACCTTCATGAGTTTCTGCCTGGCCAGCCACCAGACTCACTCATAGTTGCAAAAGAGTCAGCATTGCTGCATTCCATATTGCCACTGGTTGACAACAATCAACATGTCAAAAGCATCATTGACCCAGGGTGCCAAGTGATCACAATGTCAGAAGAGGTTTGCCATCTGCTTGGCCTAATTTATGATGCAAGTGTGGTCTTAAATATGCAGTCAGCAAATGGTGAAGTTGACAGGTCACTTGGCCTCACCCATAATGTTCCATTTTTATTTAAAGACATCACACTATATCTGCAGGTCCACATCATCTGAAGTCCTGCATATGACATCCTACTTGGGCAACCTTTGACATATTAATGTGAAGCATTGTTTGCAACTTTGGTAATGAGGATCAGATGATCATGATCCATGATCCTAACATGGGGTCATCAGTGACTGTGCCTATGCTGCTATGTGGGTCTTGTCGATTCCAGTTTTGCCAAAAAGAAGTATCAGGTTTTTGTGATTTGAGGATCTGACCAAGAGTCAGGGAGATCACAAAAATGATGATTCATGCAGTTGTGAGAGCACAGACTCACTTATTTGCAACAATGCTGTTCCCATTTTTCATCTTTACACCACAAATCCCACTCTGTCTATGCTTCCAGCTTCAGTTTTTCTTGATTCTTCAGACTCCACTGTTGCCATGTATGGGAAGAGAAAGTACAAGCTGGTAGCAAAGAAAGTGTGCCTGGTTATGGCTGATCTCCCATTGTGCTTTTGCATTATTCACAATATATGTGGTGACCCACTTGCATCTATTCCTATACTTTTACCCAATCCTCCACTGTTTATTCCGATTGGATGCTATACTAATGAATGAAGAGACATCATAGACAGAGCTCATGAAGGCAACTTCCTTTGGCCCACTGAGCACAATCTCATGCATCACTTTATGTGCCTACAGCACTTGGGTTTTGTGTGGGATGACTCCAAGTGAGGACATTTCTGGGAAGACTTCTTCCCACCCATCAAAATCCCCATTGTAGAACACAAGCCTTGGGTACAGTGCAACATTCCCATCCTGCCAGGTATCTACAACAAAGTATGTCACCTTATTACCAAAAAGATTGTGGCCAGTGTCTACAAGCCATTCAATTTGTCATATCAGTCCTGCTGGTTTTGTGTCATCAAAAAGGATGGTACCAGTCTTTGGATTGTGCACAGTCTTGAACCACTCAATGTTGTGATGATCCAACACTCTGGTGTACCCCCATTCACAGACCTTCTCATAGAACAATTCATGAGTCACATTTATGGCACAACATTGGATCTATATGTCAGCTATGATGAGTGATTGCTCACAAAATTGTTGCAGGATCTAACCACATTCCAGTCACTGTTTGGTGTGTTACATCTTGTCACCCTTCTGATGGGGTGGACAAATTCTGTTCCTATTTTTCATGAGGATGTTACTCATATTTTACAGTCTGAAATCCTGCATGTCACAGTACTGTTTATTGATGTCATACTAGTGAAAGGTCCTGACACTGATTACTGTGATGCCAACAGTAAATACAAAACAATCCCTGCATCCAACACTTCATTTGGGGGCACTTCCAAAATCTTAACCATGTAGTCCAGTGAATGAAGTATGCTGGAGGTGTTGATGAGCATCATGTGCAGAAAACAACCATCAGCAACATCAGGCATCAGGTGAACACAGTGACATTAATGCACTGCATGCAACAATCATCTGCAGTCACATCAATTGTGCATTTGTTTAGGCATTGGATGATAGGACTGGGTTTGGCTGATGAGGAGCAGGATTGATAAGCTGTATAGGCCAAGATGCAGTCCATAGAGTCATGAGTCACAAAGTCAGCATTTGGTGTGATCAACACTTTTCCTCTTTCACTCATCCATTATAGTATGATACTTTATTCATTTGCATCCAGACTCCACCTCATTTGAAATATCCCTATGATTGACCCTACGTTGTAAATTTTCTGTTTTGTTTTGTTGTGCTCCAGCCTTGGAGCTAGACTTGTATTTAGATGGTGCATCATCTGTCAAAAACAAATAGATTTCCCCCACCCACAATTTATCTCCCCTCTATTGTCTGAGTCAACTTGCAAAAAAGTGTGTTCTGCTCTTCCCTCCGCATGTCTTACTATCAAGAAAGTGTGCATTCCTTGTAGGTCATGTCTATTATTGCATTGCATTCTCTATTGCATTGCATTGCATTATTACTGCATTGAGTCTACTACTGCATGGTCATTGTTATGATTATCTCATCACATCCATGTCCTATTTCCATTTTATCACCTTGCTGCATCACATTATTGCATTAATTGCACTAAACTACTAACAATTACAACTTTGGTGTCTAGGGGATCTTATGACTTGCATCCCTCAGCAAACATGGTGATTGTGGTTGAAGTTTCTACTATCACAAGCACACTGCACATCTCAACATCCCTCCTTATGGTAGTCATTGTACTTTACTCTATATTCTCTGTTACAACTCTACCATCACCTATGATATAAGATGGATACTTTACACACAACTTCCTCAGACATCTACTACATTGTCTGATGTACCTTCACCACATTTCCTCACTACTGTGTTGGCAACCACTCTTTCACTGCAGATGTTATCTGCCTTACTCTCCCCATTGGGCATCACTTTCTTGTTGCTCACTCTATATAAACTGTTGTTGCTTGCCTGCCCCAACCTGCACATACAATATGTGCTGCAGTATGGTGATGGCAGAAACTATAACCACAACCACAACAATTGCTGATGGATGTGGGTTGTAAGATCCTCTAGACACCAAAGTAGTAGAAGTTAGTAGTTAAGTGCAATAAATGCAATATCATGATGCGATGGGGTGACAAAAGGGGAGATATAACATGAATGTGACACAATAATCACAACAATGACCATGCAGTTAGTAGAAGCAATGCAATGCAGTGATATTGCAACACAGACACAATGCAATGGAGAATGTGATGCAATGCAATAGAGAATGCAACACAATAATAAATGTGGCTTATGGGGCATGTGCACTTTCTTGATTGTAAGATATGCAGAGGGAGGAGCAGAGTGTGCTTTCCACAATCAGACTTGGATGGGGAAGGAGAGACAAATTGTGGGCAGGGGGCATCTATTCTTTCTGACTGATGATGAACCATCTAAATACAAGTCTAGCTCCAAGGCTGGAGCACAACAAAACATAACAGAAAATTTACAACATAGGGTTGATCATAGGGATATTTGAAATGAGGTGGAGTCTGGACATGAATGAATAAAGTATCATACTATAATGGATGAGCAAAAGAGGAAAAGTGTTGATCACACCAAATGCTGACTTTGTGACTCATGACTCCATGGACCATGTCTTGGCCTATACATCTTATCAGTCCTGCTCCTCATCAACTGAACCCAGTTATATAGTCTGACACCTAAGCAAATGGGTGATTGATGTGACTGTGGATGATTGTCACATGCAGTGCATTAATGTTGCTGTGTTCACCTGATGTTGCTGATGGTCATTTTCCAGTGTTACATGCACATGATGCTCATCATCTCCTCCCAACTGAAATCTTGACTGTCTGCAGTCAATGCAGTTGGATGCAAGACACAGCCAGAAGGGATGACTTGTGGGGGTGATGGTGCAGGTGGAGTGAATGAACAAGTGGGTGAGGTAGAGCATCAGGGGGTGGATATGTGGGTATGGAGATGCTCCCCAAGGCACAGTGAGGCATGACATGGATGAGGTGGGTATAAGATAATCATCACTAAATGCAGGGGAGCTGATGCAGAAAGAGGGGTAGAATGCAACTGGGTGAGGACAAGGGATGGTGCACAGGGACATGATGGATGGTGAGTGTAGATGCAAGGTGGGAATGGGTAAACTGGAGGGAAAACTGGAGCATAGCAGAAGGAACAGGTGGTAAAATTCAAGTATGAGGGGAAGGACAGACAAGTAAAAGAAAAGAGATGAGAGAAAAAATCAATCTTTTTTTCTCTTTTTTATTTTTGAGAGACTGGTGGATTTTGAGAGAGGAGAGGAAGAGAGAGACAGACAGAAAAACAAAAGGCAGTGCAGATCAGAGAGGGAACATGGAAAGGTGAAATAGAGCAAGAATATGGCAAGTGAGAGCAGACAGGCATGGAGGAAGAGGAGAATGGAGTCAGTTTTTTTCTTTTTTGCCTTTTTTTTTTGTTGTTCAGTGAGATAAAGAAAAACAGAAAAACAGAAATGCAAAAGGGAATGAAACACATGGAGGGAGGGTGAAAAGAGACACAGCAATTGTGAAGGTGCAGGCACTCCTGCCCTAAACTGGGGAGCATGATAAATTGACCACCACCACTAAGCTTCATCAACACCATCTTCTTCATCTGCCAACATGTCCCACACCCCATCCCTCACTGCAACCTCCTCTGACTGTGTGCTCATGTGCATTCAGGCACACATGCACACAATGCTCAATGAGCATCCACAAGGCAAAGGGCTTGATGAGGAGGTGTACCACATGTGGACAGTGGGTGCCATGATACTCCTGGTATATGATGCATGACACTGGCTGGTAGGTGACACTGACCTGGGGTGGACAGGAACTGCACCAGCAGTGCAATGGCATGGCAGCCAATGCTGCATTATTCATGGAAGGCATCCACAACATTGTGGCAGCCACAGCCCAACCAAGCTGGCTGCAGTGGGTGTGGGAATTCCTCCTGCTGGTGCAGGTTGAGGAATACACCCAAGTGGCCAATGACACAATCAAGCATGAACTGGAGCTGGAGGAAGCTGCAGAATGGGAATGCAAGGAGTGTGAGATGTGGGAATGTGTGGAGCAGGAGGCACAGGAGCTAGTGGAGCACAAGGCATGTGAGTGAGCAGAATGTGAGATGTACAAACAGGCGGAATGTGACAAGGTTGACTGACATGTGGCCCTGGTGCAGGAGATGGCTGAGCATGATGAGGCTGAGCAACTTGTGACCAAGGAGCATGTGCAGGTTGAGTGGGCAACATGGGCTGCAGTGGAGGCTGAACTGCAGGCACCACTGGCAGGTACTGACATGTGCAGGCAGTAGCTTGAGGTCTTCATATCTGGCTGGCCACAGAAGCCCCTCCAGATGCAGGCATTGGGTGAATGGTGTGTGCACAAGGGCACTGTGGTACATGCAAGGAAGGTGATGGCCATGTGACTGCTGCAAAGCTCACCCACAGCCAACAAGGACAGTGAAGAGGCCAGTGGTGAGAGTGAAGGAAACAGCAATGATGCAGCCAGCAGGGATGATGATGACAATGAAGATGATGTGGATGGCAAGGACAAGCTGGTGGCCTCCATGAGGACAGCTGGGATGATGCCAGCAAAATGCAGGTTGGAAGATGTGATGGACAGCATGACATCCCATCCAGCAAAATGTGCATGGATGGAGACAGTGATGATGGGCACAGTCACAACTCAGTGATGTGGGCAGATTGTACTCAGCAGTTCCTTCTCTGCTTAGTATGCCCACAGCAGATGGACTTGATAGGGATGCCATCCTTCAGTGCTTATGGGAATGAGAGACAGACCTGACATAGTCCCTGCACAGGCTGTATCACCCTCAACTTCATCATTGCCAATCTAAAAGGGACTTGGCTCAAACAGCATTTGAGGCATGGGACCCATCTGGAAAACACAGTTTGAGGAAGGATTAGAGGTCCCAGACTGCATGGAATTAATAACTAGTCTAGGACTAGGGTGACAAGTGTTGCCAAATGCAATAGAAGGCAGAGTCCTTTCACTCTTAGGCTGTTCTTTAGTTTTCAATATCTTATGGTATTGTGCTGTGAACTGATGGCTCCATGATCTGAACATGTCCTGGTCATCATGCTGTCAGATGCACTGGTGGCAGTTGTCATTTGGAGACACCATGATAGAGTTGAAACTACTCCCCCATCATGATGTGCACCCTGGTTGGATCACAAGTGTCAAAGGCCTTCTCACTCCAATCAATAACATCCCCACCCCCAAATGTCAAATCAAGTATTTACATATTGCCAAAGCTACAGAGAATGTTTGGTCATATCAGCTGTCACTAGAGATAAATGTAGGTTGCCATGAGTGGCAGCCTCAATACTGTAAGCAGAACCTCACAACTCTTAGTTTTGATATGGTTTCATTTCCAAGCTGTGAACTGTCTCCCTCTGACAATGTGTGGGAAATCTGCAGGCACAGCATCCTTGCCAAACAATTGCATTTGCAGCAGGCTCTTTCAATATATTTGTCA
>QLPN01004117.1:2996-22846 GCA_003314395.1 Albatrellus ellisii | reverse complement strand
GGCCCTTCATAACCTGCAGAAGGGCCCCGGTTTGCACATTCCACAGCCGAACCGTGCCATCCCCCGAACCAGATACTAGTCGTCCCCCATCTGGAGAAAAGGCAATGGAACGACATCCGTCAGTGTGTCCCTCTAGCACACGTACATATGGACTCCATTTCTGCCCTCGTCCTTCCTTGACCGGGATGCCAGACTGTAATTTTGGCCCGTACACCTGTGACAATCGGGATTCGAGGGGGAGAAATGGGACAATGTGGTGGTGAAGCTGTAAACATGCCGCACTGATAGCAGGGTAAAACTCTCGCGTCATTCTTGCACAGTCATCCAGAAGGCTGATAATATCAGTCTGGAGAGGCGCCACCTTCTATTTATTTACAATCAGAATTCTTTGTTAACCGATCTTGTGGAGGAATTGAGATGCTTCACCTTCACTTTCCTGTGTGCCGACTGCAGTGCAGTGATCGCGCCGCCCAATTCGCCAAGCAAGCTCATCACTTCCAACCAAATCAGCAATGTATTTGAGCAAAAGCTGAGGAGACCCAAGATCGTATCGTTCGCATCGCCGCTTGACAGGTGAGACGCCCAGTAACGACATGCATACTGGACGTGGGCCGGAATACAAGCCGCAATTCGGGATGGTAGATCCACAATCTCTTTGTTACAGACCGATGGGTCCCCAACCTTGCACATGTCTGGAGATAGGATCTACAGGACTCGCAGGCAGCACTCGGTAAGTGAGGTATGTTGAACTCGCGCATCAACAACGAAGTTGACATCATGACATCGATTGATGTCGACAAGGAAATTGTGGAACAAGAGATGAATCAGTCGCACAGGTCCACCTCCAACCTCGGGGACAATGGCAATGGAGTGCAGGTCGCGAAGTAACCAGCGGACAGTACTCTCTTCCAACTCAAGCAGACCTTCTAGGCTTTCAGGATCGAGCGGATCAGACAGTACAACAACTGTCCCCAGCACGGTCCGAAGACGAGCCTGCTGGTCGTCGCTGATATGCGGGAATGCTTCATGGAGCACTGTGACGTACAGCGTATCAAGATGGTAGTGGGGAAAAGCCTTGATCGAGACAATGTCTGTGGCAGACAACACGATCCTGAGTTGATGTTTCGGGTTATGGCCATTCGGATCTTCAATGAAATTGGCCACTATCACTGCAAAAATAAATAGTCCACAAGACTGCTCAACCAATTGATCCAACTCCTTGGGCGCGGGCCAGGTCTCCAACCCACAGGACTTTCCGATACGTGAAAGCCGCTTCTCAAGATAAACGCGGATATCCCTTTGTGATATGTCCCATGGAATGCTATGCAGGACGAGCGCATTTGTATCTTTCATGAGATGCGTACCGCGAAAGCCTTGCACAACCCTCGGCACTGGTCGACTTGTGATGAAGAACCTGAAGGGAGTAAGGCGGCTCGTGAACATAGACAGAGCGACGAGGATAGTCGACATCGCATTCTTGTCTTTACACTCGTCCAAGGCGTCGATGACAATGAGGCACAGTGGGAACCCCTCGTCGCGCATCACAGCCTCCAACGGTTCGACAATGAGCTTCTCAAGTTGCATTGACACAAGAGCATATTGCAGGTCGGGGTCCTTGCGCATCGCTTCGGATACATGTTCTCGAAAGATGGGATTAAGCGAGCAGAGCTGATATGCTATGGTGGGGAATACGAGGCCGACGTTGCTGCATTCGGCGTAGTCTCTCGAGCAAAAGAAGGATGCTCCAAGCTGCTTGGTATGGTGGTAGTGATACGCGATGGTTTGAGCGATAGTTGACTTGCCAGTGCCCGCCTCACCATCCAGCCAGAAGACCCGACCTTGAGGATTCCCATCAGCTGGGAAAATCCCATCTGTCGCAAGAGGTTCTCCCATGAACCAGTGATGAATAGCACTCAGGATCTCTGTCCTGGTATCATCCGCGCACGTCGCTCATTGGTATCCTTGGTCAAATCGTGCTGTGCGTGCATACTGCGGCATGGATTAATCTTGGCTGTGTCTCAACGAAACGTATAATATGACAGCAATGCTTCACTCACTCTGCGTGATATTCTAGGACCATCATTATTCATGCTGACAACATTGCGGATGAATGCAAATGACGCACCTGTGTCACAAGCTTTTTCACCTCCTCTCGGGTTTCCTGCACACCCATTTAGACAACGTATGAAGACGGTCATATCTTCTGGCCCACCTCAACAACCTCACGCGTAGCCGTTGCCTCCGCATGGATGGTATTTTCTGCGTTGTCAAAACGTACGTGCATTTCCCTTCGCGCTTCCTGCCCAGACGTTCAACAAACATAAGAAGGCGGTACTATGCTCCGACGCACCTCAGTCATCATCTCTATTATGACTGCACTTTCCACCTGCAGTAGCACTCAGATATAGCCCAATCATCGACGTCGACCGAAAAAATACATACCAAGAAGCTTTCGATAGACTGCTTGAGCTTCTGCAGACAGGACGCCACGTCAGCGGCATATCTGTCCGCTTTAAGGATGCGAACGAGTTTCCGCTGCTGCGTGATCTGCCGAAGGTTGTCCGTTATATCTACAATTGAGCTGCATGTGCCGAATGATATGAGCTTTGTCGGCACAAACAATGCAGGGACGACAAGTGAAGTAACCTTGACAGTGTCTCTATGCGCTGACGGAGCACTGGCGGACATGCTCCAGTGTTTTGCAGCTTGCCACGGAGCATGGTATCGAGCTTGGTGAAAGAAACCGTCAACTCGGTAACGTCGTTTGCATTCTTAGCTGCTTTCTGTGTGGCAGAAACCAACGGTCACTAAGATACTGTGGGATTGAAAGGAGGGCACACCTCGACTTTTTCCAGGACGTTGAGAAGACCGCCCGCCGCAGATTGCAAAGGAGTGAAGGTTGCTGAGACCTCCACTATGGTGTGTAGAACCGGTGTGAGAACTGCGGCCCTGAATATCGTGCGGAATGGGAGACCACAATTGCAGAAGATTGGGGACGACATCGACGTCGGATAGGTTAAAGTGGACAGGAGTTGCTGTGCAAGATAATGGAGGTCGTTATCCAGGCGATCCTGCGTCGTCCATGAAAACGTGTTGATGGCAGGTAAGACGTCCTTACAAGTCAGCCTGAAGGATTTCCAATCTCCGGGTGTCGAATTAACCGACACTGTAAGAAGCCCACCTCCAGCTGTTGCATCTGGCATTGTCGAAGACCAGACATACAACCATATCCTATTGCGATTGCACTATCGTCAGCGCCTCATATCTCTTTCTTCCCTTATCTGAAAAGCTTCGTGCCAGGGCAGTGCTAAACGTACGCTTTGTCCGAGTGTCAGAGCTGCAGTGCCTACTCCCCACGGACAACCAATGGATTGACTTTCCGTAATGAGGTTCTCCAACATGTGCCCGCCCCGCCATCGATCCCCAACCCCACTGCCCCATCGTCCTTACGGCGGACGGCAGCCCGCTTGCCGGTCCCCCGCACAGGCACTATCAACAAGCCGTGGTCTTCTCGAAGAGCACGCAGCCGCTGCCTGCCTCTGGTCGCCAATTTCATCTCGCTCCCCTGAAATCGTGCAGGAAAAATGACTGCATTTATTCCCACCGTGGCCGATTAGAGCGTTTATCTAATGAATGGTAATGATAAGAAGTCAGAGTTCCCGGCGAGTATCGTGTCATGGATTCGGTCGATCTGTGAATATTGTACTCTCCTTCTCCATTGATGTACTACTCCCTTCCTTATTGACATGCGTAGGCCAGAGGACTTGCGACCATCATATCACAGCCAAATAATTGTGTGAAATTCCTACGCAAGCCGTCGCCCACATTCATATCCCTGGCTATGCGCTGGCTAACTTGTCGACAGCACCATCCGGGAGGCCGTCAAGAAACGTGTTCAATTCTCTCTCGAGTTGGAAGTTTGACGCAGGTGTGTGCGATGTCAAAGCAGTGATCCAGCTTGTGGCAGATGAGTGGAATGGGTGTACGATGGCGTGTAAAACCTTGATCTTGAACATCCCCTGGTGCAAGAGTAACTGTTTAGATCCATGTCCGAAGCGTTCATTGTTTTTCAAGTACGCGCCATCATATATGGGAGACACAATCTGCAACATGATTGAGGACATGAGGCCTTGACGGATGCATGCAGAGAGTGAAGAGATGGTGTGATCCGAGTCTGTAGTCTGAGTGAGAATGAGGGCAATACTAGCTAACTTGCTATCCATCGTTTGCCAACGACTCTAGGATAGCACTATTTAATACTTCTGTGCTGTGCTCTGGCCTCGATCAGCTCTGCCGGGTCTTCTACATCGAAGACGCCCTGCCAAATTTGTATATCTGGCTCCGGGAACGTAAGCCTGTCTATATTTGATTGCTATGCACTGCTGCTGAACTAATTCCTAGGACACTGCTCGACACAGCGTAGATCAAGATCATTGTGTAGGGATACCTCACTTTTCATTTCCGTTGGTTCTGTGATGCCTCTCGACAACAATCACAGATGCCCACGATGCTCCCTGCTGCAGCATAAGTACCTGTTCTCGCTGTGCAGAACATGCCATCCGCAATGGCTACCCACCCACCTCCTGCATCCTCTGAATCATCATCCGATGGAGATGCACCTGCCCGTCAGTCAGCCTCGCTCCCGAACAGCACTTCTCCCAACTCTCACATTGATATAGTAGCCAGCGGTGGTTTACCCCCTCGCTACATATCCTCTCAGGATTTCGCAACCATCTGCAGTACCCTCTATGTGTTGCAACGCAACAGCTCCTTCGTGTCATCTGACGCACACCTTGAGCTCATACGAACCTCACTCTCCGTTCTGATATGTGCTGGGAAAGCGCCTAGTGGGAACATCTTGCCATTTGTTCTCCATAGCCTGTTACATGTGTTGCAACAAACCATGGGAAGCAGTACGCTGCAGGATATCGCTCTCTCAGTGGGGACGAATTCTAGCTCGTCGACTCCCTCTTTGGGGAAGGTATGTCATTTTCGTACAGCGCAGACCACACGACAATTGACTAACAACTGCTAGCCCGTTAATATATGGTGTATAATATGCGGCGTACTGGGACTTCCTTTGACTTCACCGTCGCCATCACCACGATCTTTCCTTAGGTCAAGCCTCGAATCAATGTTTCCTCGATGTGCGGAAGACTTCACGTCTCAATTTTCGGTTGATATGGCAGATCTTGTGATACATAATATCAAGATAAGGCCCACTCGATATCCCTCAGAGCACCTCACTATCGTCGAAGGTGCCATCGTCAAAGTGCTGGTCCTTGACGGACCGACAGCCCGCTTCCTCCATACCTACAAGAACAACAGGATAGCGCAGTACGTTTGCTAGTCTATGGGCTGGCGCCGGTGCTAATAACATCTTAAGGGCGCTAGGAGTATCCACTCTCGGGGAAGAAGTCCTTGCTTCTTGGGCAGCACTTTTGGGACCGGATCTCACCCTCTTTCCGTTAGCTAAAGATCTCAAGACGCTGAACACCGCTAATGACTTTGACCAAGAGTTCATCAAATACATCCTCCAATCGGACTACAAAGATATAGCACCGAAGGTATGTGCAGTATTGTTCCTCGCCCGTCTGGTACATGGTAGTAACGTCCAATTCAGCTGCTCGCCTCAAGAGTGAAAGCCGTACAAGGGTTGATAGACGCGCATAAACTAGCGCACAGGAATTCTTTGTCAGAACCTGCGGCAAGCGCTACATCGTCCACACTTCTGAATCATCCTACGGCAGATGCCTCATCCGCTGCCGAGCCTGATTCGACTCGGGGCTCCCGTCAGCAGCATCCACGTTCGCCCCCTGATGGTGGTGCACATTCTCGCCCCAGGTCACTCGGACTGTTTAACTCGATCATCGAGAAGCAGGAAGAGCGAGACGGGCTGAGGAAGCTGATTCTCCCGCCGGATGAAGAGATGGCGATCCTTCACCAGACACTCTTCACGGGGACTGCGCCGCCTAACTATGGAAACTTGCTGCACACAGGCTTAGACCTCAAGAGCTTGTCAAGGGGCGGGATGCCATCTTCTCGCTTGCTGGAAATCACAAAGGCCTTTATAACGTTTCTCGACAAGGGAGGTGCTGGAAAGCCCATCAGAGAGCTTCTGTTGCACTGCAAGACCACGATAGAATGGCCGGACACGATCGGGCCTGATGAGGTGCGTTTTCGATACGTTATTCTTCAAATATTGCTATCGTCTCATAGACATCTGAACAGATCAACATGGCGTCAAAAGTGATATGCGCTATCCTGCATTACCCTGCCGATTTTCTGAAGGACGACAAGAGCGAGATCAGGCTCCGAGACCGCATTCAGAAACCATTTCCAGTGGCTTATAGGCCCGCAAAGTTCAATCTCACCATCTCCGATATCCAGCGCGCTGATCTCAAGGTCGTGCCTACGTCGAGCATCACAGAGCATCTCAAGGTCGAGGGTGAGACCGTGAAAGTCGTCGCTATGGACCAATTCAACTCTTTCTCGCTCATCTGTTATGACAGCAATAAGGCTGTGTCGTAAGCCTGTCCCTTTTCTGTATGAGTGTGAAGTCCCTGAAATAGATCAGCGCGTTCGGTCTGTCATCCTTGGGCAACGAGATCTTGCAGTCCTTCGCGGCCTTAACTAAAGACTATGAGAACTTGGAGAAAGCCAAAGAACTAGGTCTTTTCAAGACGGACGAAGGGGATTATATCACGCCCACCATTTTGAGGGGGCGGCCTACAGCAATCACGCCCGTGGTATGACTTTGCTTTCTCCCTTCTCAGTTCATGTAGTCAACGGGCTTCTTTTTCTACAGCTCCTTGCTTCCAGAATACACTATCTAGAAAGCCTGATTGAAAGACGAAGCAGAGCGCTGAACGCGCTGGCCCGGAACATCAACAATTACAGGAAAGAGCAGCCGTTCCTATTCTGGGGAGCGATCCTCGCCAACTTCTTTGGAATATGCTCGTTTATACAGACTGTGGCATCCGTCTGGTCTTTGCTTCTCACTCTCTACCCTGCTTGAGCGTAGTAGACATTGATAAGTCTTGCCATCCCGGCTGTCTCGGTAATATGCGATCTTGTTAGCCACTCGAGGATAATTTCATGGCCTCCTTCTGAACCCGCTTTTTTTTTTTCCCCTTCGTTATGTGGATCGACGCATTCGTCTCCCACTTCGGTGGCTTGTCGACTGCCTTCCCTTTGAGATAATGCAGCCCAAGAGACCCCATATTGATTTTTTAAACATCTTGCCAGTGGGGAGTATTTCTGCGCTCAACCCCCAAAAACCTATGTATATAGTGTCTGGAATGTAGTAAAAAAAAAAATACCACGAAGATTATCTTGGATTGCAAGCAATATATTATCAGATTTGCTGCTATTTTCATGTCCCTGGTAGTATATCGGCTAGTACACCCGCCTGTCACGCGGGAAAGCGGGGTTCAACTCCCCGCCAGGGAGTGATTTTTTCCCCATGTCTTTCTGCTGCAGAAGGTATGCTTGACTAACATTTTGGTGCAGTAATACAACGCATTGAGAAGGGTTGCAGGAGTAGTAGTTCTACACGTCCATTTGATGTCACAGATGATTGATTACACTTCTTGCTCATACGTCTCGTCCCATCCATAATACTCTCCCTTGTCGCTTCCTTCGCCCTCCGCGTCATCGTCCTCATCCATAGGCTGTGGAGCTGTGGTCCGCCCGACGTAGCCACCGCCTTCCTCCTCAACCACCACGTCGTCCTTGTCGTCCATGGTGTACAACACCTGCCCGTCCGCGCCCCCGCCACCTTCCGAAAACAACTCCTTCAACGCGTCATAGTTGATGCGCTTGCTGTATCTCGGATTCTTCTTCAAAAGATTTCGGACGGACTCGGCTGCAGTGGTGCCATGCGGCGTCGTCGCGTCGCGCGGCTTGTTGGTCGGTTTCCGGCGCTGATATCGCTACTCAGTAAATGCAGCTCTAAACAATTAACGAATGACATATACCTTTCTGGGCCTCGAGGCTCCAGTCTCGCGTTGCTCACCTTTAGCTGTCGACCCCCCGTCAGAAAGGTCGGCCTTCAGATGAAGCAAGAGCAACCATACCTGCGATGGCCTCTAGGTAATCCCTGTTCATCTCGACCCATACCCGTTCCTTGATCCGTACCTCTTCCTCGGTCAGAAGAAACTTGTCCAGTTCCTCATCGTTCAGCCCGAGCAACTCATCCACAACCGTAAACTGTGCCTGCCGCCGTTCATCTGCCTCCGCGAGTGCCTCGCTCAGCAACATGCCCTGCTCATTGTTGAGGAACGTCGACATCTCGCTCGCAAGCTGCGAGTCGATCGCTGATTCAGCATCTGGTACAAGCGGAAGCCGCTCGATGCCATTGTTCGTTAGGGCTTCCGCAGAAGAAGTTGGTGGGGGAGCAAGTGGTGGTGGTAGAGGTAGAGGTGGCGAGGACGGCAGTATCTGACCAAGAAGTGCGGGATCAATGTTTGCATTGTCGTCTGCGAGCGAAGTTGCACCGTCTTGGGATTCCGGGAGGAACAGAGGCTCCGACTGCGATATGCCAGCCAATATTCCTTGGTTCAACAGAACAGGGTCTACCGGAAACAGACCCGAGATTCCATCTTCCCTATTCGCGCCTAGCTCGGGCTGTGGGTCCCCCCTGACCCCTTCCTCGTCCTCATCCTCCCCCCTCTTCTGCTTCCGCTTCCGTTTCTCTCCCTTCTTTCTCTTCTTCTTTGTCGCGCATCCCTCCCTGGCCCCCTCCTCGCCCTGCCGCTGCTGCTCTCTCTCCTTCTCTTTCCCCTTGATGAATGCAGGCGGGTCCATTTCCTCTTCCAGCCAGACAGTGCGGAAGTCCGTCAATGTGAGTGCCCCACTGGGGGTCCTCTTAAACTCTTCCAGCCGCTTCTTGAGCGTCGTGTCCGCGATCTTGACCACCTGAACGATTTCCTCTACGGAACGCCGGAAGTTGTTCATCCGCGCGGCAAGCAGCAGACATGCGCCGCAGATGCCGGCAGGTCGCCGGCCCTTGGTCATCCAGTCGCGATCAAAGCGTTGAACTAGACGGATCGCGTCCGTCGCGACTTTGTGGGTCTCATCTCCGAACTCGAGCAGTGCCGCAAAGCGTGAAATATAATGAGACGGGTCAACAAGGGGCAGACGCAAGTTGAGGGTCTGGACGAGCTGCAGATACGTGTGACCAAGCTCAAAGACATTCACCTGTGGCAGGGTGCAGCAGGGTAGTTCCCTAACTCTGCAATAGCCAAAGGTTATGACATACCTGCAGGAGATCAGAGAAGTCGATGAGCATATAGTTCCGCGTCTCTTTCTGACGACACGCGACGTAGAGGCAGACGGCAACGACGTGCAGGCTTTTTCGCCCTTTGGTGAACTTGTGCTCAACGGCAAGGGTATGGAGGCGCGTGGCGGAGAGGATGACGACTTCGGAGAGATGCAACACGTTCGCGATGCTTTGAATTTTGCGATTGGCTGCACGTCTTCAGAAGAGTCTATTATTGAGAATTAGAGGGGTACATACCGTTCGCTATGGTCTGCTCTCTCGACTCGTTATTACCCCGGTTCCCAAACGGTCCGCCCATACGAGCATGAGCTGATGCGCAGGCAAATAAAGTTTACTACAAGGCTAAGGGAGCGTATGGAAAGACTCACTAGCGCCCTGCCCAACATACGACCCTTGGACCATGGCAGCGCCAGTGGAGGTCTCGCCAAATGTAACCTCATTGACGATAGTGTTCTCTTCGATGACTGTCCCACATTGCACACAAAAGCCGTTTCCGGCAGCGGCGTCATATTCAATGACCGTTCCTCCACAATCGCTGCAGACGGGCTGAAGACAGCTCAGTTTTGTATCTGCACTACGTTATATTTAGAGAAATGCTTACCATGACACAGATGCAGTGGTCGACTTGTTCTACGACAATCAATATAGATGAATAACTTATTGAGTAGGCCCAGTCAGATAAACGCCAATGTCTCAAGCCAGCAGTTATGAATCTGAAACCCTTTCGGTATTCAGGATCAGGTGCGTACTCGTCTGATGTCAAGAGAGAAATATGTGGGTATTGTTGGAGAACCCATGTAATGGCAAAGTGGAGAGAGACCGCAAGTGCAGAAAGCAGATTGTAATGTAACGGGTGACTCGGCCAAAGCCGGTATTACTGGCTGATCGACCCCACTCTAAGGTTAGGTTCATTTCGGTAGCCACCAAAATTTCCGGATCTCATGGTGATTCTTTCTTTTCTTTTGTTCAGATTGCCAGCGAGATTAACTGGCGCTAGCTTACACACGAACGTGAGATTCGAATAGAACCCTGACAACTTGTATATACCGGTACCTCTATATCTTATTTCGTCACCCGATTTATTGCAGCGGCCGCTCAACATCCTGAGAAAAAGTCGAGTAACTGAGCAATCACCTTTTATGACACAATCTTATCGCTGAATTCTAATTCTTTACACACCCTATTGTTGTTGAAGGGCCGCCGTACTATCATGAGTGCTGTGGAATTTCCCAACCACTCAATCCAGATTTGCGCCGATCGCGGGGGCACTTTCTGTGACGTCTACGCGTGCGTACCTTTCATCGCTCACGGGCGCGCTCACAGTCTGATGCTTCCCACTGCACCAGGTCTTATCCTGACCCAGAGAACCAGAAAGAGAGGAAGGAAATCGTTGTAAAACTCCGTCAGTCATTCGACAAAACACTCACTCCACAGCTACATTGGCTGACACCTTGAAATGATGGATGTACAGTCTCTCAGGACCCAGCAAATTACAAGGATGCTCCGACTGAAGGTATCCGTCGCGTACTTGAGATCATCACAGGGACGAAGATACCCAGGAGCTCCGTGCTTGAGTCTTCCAAGATCGGTATGTGCAGACCCGCTGCTGATTTACTTGTATCCGATTATTGTACGTCTAGATTATATCCGTCTCTCCACGACAATAGCTACCAACGCACTTCTTGAGCGGAAAGGCCACAAGCACGCGTTACTGATCACGAAGGGCTTCAGGGACCTCTTGCTTATAGGAAATCAGTCCCGTCCAAAGATCTTCGACCTGAACATCCGTCGCCCGCCTCCGCTCTACTCAATAGTCGTCGAGGTCGGTGAGCGCGTCACTCTCGTAGGTTATACGAGTGACCCGCAATCAGAGGAGCACAAGATCATCTTTGATCAAGATGGTAAGGTAGAGTGTGGATACAGAGGGAAGGGCTGGGATGGCGTCGGGGATGCTGAGGGACCGGGAGAAATCGTGAAGGGTATATCTGGAGAGGCGGTGCGCATACTCCAGAAGCCAGGTAAAATCCAGCCTTACCCATCCGAACTGATCTGATCCTTAGTTAACAGACGAGGCTGCGGTGAAAGAAGACCTACAGCGACTCTACGATGCAGGCTACCGTTCCATCGCTGTCGTCCTCGCACATTCTTATACCTTCCCCGAGCACGAGCTCATTATTGGCAAACTCGCTTCATCTGTCGGCTTTAGTCACATATCTCTGTCCTCGCAGCTACTACCAATGATCAAAATGGTGCCCCGTGGTGTGTCCTCGACAGCGGACGCTTACCTCACACCGATACTGTACGACTATCTCGACGGGTTCTTCAAGGGCTTCGATGAGAAGCTACGAGACGGCCGTTTACGCAGTCCGCGCGTTGAGTTCATGGGCAGCGATGGCGGGCTAGTAGATACAGAGGGTTTCTCAGGCCTGAAAAGTATCCTCAGCGGGCCGGCAGGTGGCGTCGTCGGTTACGCACTGACGAGTTGGGACGAGGAGACGAAAACGCCGATTATAGGGTACGTATATCAGACTTTATCTATAGGTTCTGCAGTCAAGCTGGAAGATTCCTTGTACAGGCTTGATGTTGGTGGAACGTCTACAGATGTCTCACGCTTTGACGGGCGATATGAGGTCGTATACGAGACGACGACGGCCGGCGTGACGATACAGTCTCCGCAACTTGATATTAACACTGTTGCAGCGGGCGGGGGTTCCTGTCTTTCGTTCCGCAATGGACTCTTCCTCGCAGGACCAGAGAGCGCGGGTGCAGAGCCAGGTCCCACGTGCTACCGGTGAGTCATGTTGTTCATGCAACAGTCGATTAATCAAAGGAATGGAGCACCTCACTGATGAAAATCTGGACTATAGGAAAGGAGGTCCGCTCGCCGTGACGGATGCAAATTTGATCCTTGGCCGGCTGATACCTGACTACTTCCCAAAAATCTTTGGCAAGTCAGAGAACGAGTCACTTGATGTAGAGGCTTCTCGTGCGGCATTTGAGAAGTTGGCAAAGGTGATCAATGAGGGGCAGGAGAGGGAACTGGACCTTGACGAAATTGTTTACGGGTGCGGCCTTTGCTTCGCGGTGAGACAGAGATAGAGCTTATGCAGGTCGCCAGGTTCATCAAAGTTGCAAACGAGACAATGTGCCGCCCGATTCGTGCACTGACTGAAGCTCGCGGATATGCCACGTCTAGACATATGTGAGTCCTTTACATGGCTAGCAACATGGTCTCAGTGACAACTCCTCTCTAAGATTGGCAAGTTTTGGGGGAGCGGGTGGTCAACATGCTTGCGACATAGCCAATCTTCTCGGTATTAAAACGATCTTGATCCACCGATACAGCTCCATCCTCTCTGCGTATGGGCTTGCACTTGCCGACCGGTACGTTCAAACCTGTATTTGAAGATTTTTTGGGAGCTTGATGGTCCTTTCCAGTGCGTACGAAATGCAGGAGCCATCGTCTGCCTTCTACACACCAAACAACATTCCAACACTAATATCACGTCTGGATGCGCTCACGGCGTCCGTGCGCAAAGAGCTCGAAAAACAGGGCTTCGTGCCCGAGCGCATCAGAGTCGAGCGGATGCTGAACATGCGCTTCGACGGGACAGACACCGCGCTGATGGTGCTGCCAGACGCGGCGCTCGGCGAGAAGCGTGGCGAGGATGTGGACGAGGACTTTGCGCGCGCGTTCCGGCGCGTGTACAAGGCGGAGTTCGGATTCCTGCTAGACGAAAAGAACATTGTCGTGGATGATATCAAGGTACGCGGCATCGGCAAGACGTTCGACACGCTCGGCCCGTCCGTGTTCGCGGAGCTGCGCGAGCTGCAAACATGTACAGTCTCGCGCGACTCGCCCAAAGTGTCTTCGACACACTCGGTGTACTTCGAGAAGATCGGCCGAATGAACGATACCCCCGTTTTTGAGCTGCCACGGCTGGAAGTGGGGGATGTGGTCGAGGGCCCGGCGATGATTATCGACGACACGCAGACTATTGTAGTGACTCCGAGAGCGCGGGTGGTGGTAACGCGGAAGCATCTGGTCGTCACGTTAGAAAACAGGAATTGAAAGAGGCCTATACTCGTAAGAACCGGGGATGTACGAATGTTGATAGTAGTCAATGAATAAATACATATATAAATTTGTAGCTATCTGAATATAATTCAAGGCGAACCATAATATAGGGTTACTCGCACAAGGTTGTCCCTGTTTCTTTCACACTGTTCTTTGGTCGCTACCAGGAGACTTCTCGAGGTACATTACATTTCAAAGCGTACGAAAATGTCGCGTTCCCCAACGACCATTCCGACCTCATCAACACCATCGATACATCTTTCTTACCCGATTCTAGAGCCCGAGCCCGAGCCCGTTGCGAGCACTTCACAACCCCGCCCACGCGAAATCCTCAAGGACAGATTGTACGTCGGGAACCTGCATCCCACCGTCGATGAGTACATGCACTGCCAAAACCACGCTGGAAGGACCATGCTCATTCCTCTTTCGCTCATAATAGATACACCCTGATCCAAATATTTTCCAAGTTCGGAAAGCTTTCCCACCTGGACTACCTATTTCACAAGACGGGCCCACTGAGGGGAAAACCGCGCGGCTATGCCTTCATCGAGTACTCTAACCAAGCCGTGAGTCTTTGTTTCTGGACTCATACCACGGTGCGCTCACCCCGGGTCTTTTTATGTGCATGCTCTACGTCCCACTCCGTTCTCCCGGCACACCCTATGGTGTTTCTTTTAGATGCTGCACAGACCCGGGGTCTGGGTCCAGGTTCTTATCATGGCCTGCTAACTTGACCACTTACTTCTGTATAGGATGCAGAGAGAGCGCTGTCGTCGGCACATAATAAGCCGTTGCGTGGGCGTCGGCTTGTCGTCATGCATGCACATCAGGCACCGCTGGATCAGACAGGTGCTTCGGCTGGGCATGGACACAGACGCGGCGTGAATGAAGCCGGTCGTCCTACAGCTCTGAGTTTGCTGAAGAGCGGAAGCGGACGAGAAGGGTGAGTACTGGTTGCTGATATTCAACGATCGTATTTTTGCAAAAGTCATCACTATGGGCTACGTTGTCTCTTTTTTTCGGCGTCACATTGTGCTCCAGATACTAAACGCAGACCTCTACTTTCAGGACGAAAGACAAAATCGCCCTAATGGAAGCCAAGCTTCGGCAACTTGAACAATCTTCTGCACTGCCGCCTGTGCCCTCATCGATGCCAAATTCATCTTCCCTCCCTACACATCCATCTCTTCCTGCCAAGCCAGCATCTTCGTCTTCAAACACCGCACTTCCGCGTCGTCATACAGACGCGAGCCAAAAAAGGACCGTACGCGCAACGCAGAAGAATATTACATCGGCTGTGCCGTTACCAGTAAACCCCATGACATATCCATCCCAGTCGCCTCCGGCGCCACCGCTCATCCCACCGCTGAATCTGACTGTGGGTGCCTCCCCGGGCAGCACAAGGAAAAACACTGGTGCAGTGCTCAAGGGCGTGAAGCTCGTGAAGAAGCCCAGAGAGAAAGTGGAGCAGGCTGACGGTGCTCAACAGGGAGAAGACGACGTGACGGAAGCAGAGGGGAAGCTCGGGGAGCCTGTCAACCCGGAGTAGGTGTATATATTCTGCAATGATTCATGTAAGCTTTTGGGTCGTCCTTTCATGTACACCTTTCAGTTACCATCGTGATAAGGGCCACTGCTAGCTCTCCTGATTAAGCCTGTGTATTCGAGATACCGATAAGAATATTGATAAGAATATTGACGACATGCATGTCGGAAAGGCTCCCCAGCCAATACTTAACACAAGCAGCATGGCGCAGCTGGTATAGCGCGCAGGGCCCATAACGTGGTACCCTGAGGTCCCTGGATCGAAACCAGGTGCTGCTACTTTTTAAACTTTTGTCCTCCCTTTTTATAAGTTAACTTATAGGCACTTGAAGACCGCGGGAAAATCAATTAATTAAAACAATCTAACCCATTGTCTATTTTAAATTCCAGTTTGATTCAAATTGCCTCGATCTTGTTTTCCAGCAATTCATATGTGTAGGCGTTTTGATAGGAGGGGAGTGCTGCAAAGTGGAGGACCCACTGTAATGATTTCTTAGCCACCGCCGCGGGATCTGTCTGCGACTCCAGCTCGCCAAGCGGAGCGGCTTCAAAGCCATCGTGTCCGTCAGCTTGAAGAAGTGTCAGTGTGTCAAGAGTATCGGGGCCGACGTCGTCTTCAACCAAAGCTAAAGAAGAGGCTCATTGACATGTACGTTCTGCTGTCACACTTTAAGCCGTGAGGGTGCTCAGGGCTGGTCGTGGACGGAGATACTGGGACCATGTCGGTGGGCAGATACTGGAAACTGAATTGCAGTGTGCCGAAGCCCTGTGGTATCAAGGTGTATTGGCCATTCAAACATTGCGCCGCCTGTATGGCCATGGCCCTGACTTGATTATCTGCTCAAGGATCGTCAGTAAGGGGGTGATGCTCACTGGGTTCGTTGTAAGTTTGTATCTTGATAAGCACGAGGAGGCGTTTTATCGCGAGATTCCGCCCCGGGTGAAACGAGGCGAAATCTAGTACGCGGAGGACATCATCGAGTGTCTGGAGTACATGGGTCATATATTGGATGTGCAACGTGGCGAGAACCTAGGGAAAAAGGTGGTGCTGGCTGGGTGTAACCAAGGAAATTGTTTACAGTGTCGCATCACTAATGTACGATTGATGCAGCAAAATTGCATCTGTGTAGTACCAATATGTCAGCACTCTGGTTGGGGTTGAGTCGATAATGGTGTCGGTGGTGGAAATGAACTATAGATCCAACTCACCACAGGGACTTCATAAGACTAGGGATCTCACTCAGACTCCTCACAATCTTCGTGGGCGGCATCGTAGCCGGATCCAGTAACCTGTCTGACCACCCCTTTCCTGCCCGGTCGACCCATATAGCGCGCATGCCTACTGATAGCGCGCCGGTGACATCAAACGGATTCCTACACGCAAACACTTTCAATATCGAATGTGGCGCACAGTATCGTCACGAGTGAAGTAGATGGAACGTGTACTGGAGTGCAAAGGCACACTGAGAAACGCACCCGCTTACAAGCCATACGTCCTCTGAGCTACCCTCCTTCCCGAGGTGCTTGATCAGTCCTCGATATATCTCTGGGCTCGGTTTATACTTCCTCACTGCGTCAGCGAGATAGTAGTCCCCGATCGGCGGCTCAAGCGACGCCGCGTCGAGCGAGGCGGAGATCATCTAGGAAACACAAGGGGCGACATATCGATCTGATCAACTTGTGCAACACACAACAGACTAAAGAAGAGACTTGCATCGCTCGTCCCTACGCCCCCACCCGACCCAATCAGCGCGCAACACACAGTATGAGAGGGATGCGAAGCAAACCGTTACTGAATACCATGACGTGCACGTTTGGGAGCACGTGCAGCTCCCTGAGCGTCGCGGACACGTCCGGGAATCTGGACGGTGGGCAGGCAGTTCAAGTTCAGCTCCAGAGGGCAAGAAATTGCTGCTGGAGCGTACTCGCCGAGCGTTGAATATGCGTCGCAAATGGCCGTGATCATGCTCGCACTGAGGTCGATACCGTGCTCCAGCGTGGCATTGACGAGACTGCTGCGTGTCACCTTGTCAAAGGGCTCGTACATGCCTGCCAACGCGGTTGCGGATCGTCAGCTTCACTGGGAACAAAGCGAACGCGTATATAGACTCTAAACTTGAAGATGCATGTACCTATCGAATTCATCCGCCATGTATACCTGCGGACAAACGACACCAATGTTAAGACCCAATGGTGTCACGGAGCAGGATGATCAGTAGGGAGAGCGACATTGACGCACTCGAGCTGGTGCGTCCTCCACAGTGCAGTGATCACACTCGCTTTGTCCGCAGACACGTTCAAGTGCTTCTGCAGTGCCTCCGTGATGCTGTTCGTATTCAGGAGCGTCCCATAGACATCAAATGCGAGGACCTGAACGCCAGGTCCGCTTGATCGCTGTTGTACGTGAGACATAGTGAAAACGCACCGATGGACTTGAGCGGGATGAGTCCCTGCGTTGTTTTATGTTGTTGGAACTCGGGATCGGGCTGCCGTCGGGACTGCGAGCCCATGCGAGTGCGGAAAGGGGAGAGGAGATTATGTATAAACTAGATGCCTTTGATTGGTAGTACGGTCTTCGCGCGACCGCTCTCAGGCTCGAATTGGACTCCATTGCTGACCTGGGAATTGCATTACGCATCTGCTTAGTAGGACACATATCGGTTACGCAGCACAACACATGTCGATTCTTGATTCTTAACGATACGGGAGTCTACTAAATCTCAGGCTGCACGCTGTTCCATGCCGACGAACAAAAAGTGATAATACATACGCATGACAAAGCACATTTCAGTGTGTGCCTGTGTACGCGATAGTCGTCGACGGATAGATATAATACAAGCCGATAGATCCGTAGTGTCTGTAGCATCACTGCCGGACAAGAGCAGGTCAGTCGGCACTCTCAACTATGCTTCTTGCTCACGCCCGGTTCCTGTTGCCTGGGGCGAGCATCTGGATACAGCTATATGATATCCAATTATCGTTAGTCCTACTGTTGAAAGAAAAGCACACAGGCTGAAAGGATGGTGTAATCACCTTGCCGGGGTTCATGATATTGAGCGGGTCGATGGTTTGCTTCACTGTGCGCATAAGCTCCACCGTCCCCTCTCCCAGCTCCTCCGATAAATATTCTTTCTTACCCACACCAACGCCATGCTCTCCCGAGCCTATTATATACGTTAGATTTCGTTTGAACAGCATGTTGGAAACACTACGAACATGTCCCATCAAGCGCAAGAGCCCGATGAACCAGTCTGTGCACGGCCTCGCTCACTTTCTGGAATTCCTCGTCGTTCCTGAAGAGCATGAGTGCATGGAAGTTGCCTAGAAATCAGACATCAACGTCGCCCTATGGTTCAAAGGGCATTTGACACACCATCACCGACGTGCCCAACAATGGTCGACTGAAGCCCTGAATCCGCCATGTCCTTCTTTGTCTCATACACTAACTGTGGCAGCTTCGAGACTGGGACACTGCGGTATTTTAACATGCGTCTCGGTGGCGGCGGCTGGACAATCGAACGCGTACCAGACGTCTGTCGTCCAACACCGGGACCCTGAAACAGCCTGCAAAGTCGACATCAGTGCGTACTTGCGGTTTTGCCAGAGAATGTCGGCCTCCTCGTCGGTAGCAGCGAACTCGAAGCGGGTACTTCCGTGTCGCCGAACGATGGATTTGACGGTATCGGCAGCTAGTTTAATTGACTCAGGTGAACCTTGGATCTTGAAGAAGAGCGAGTCTTCGACGGGTAATTTCCGTTCAACTAGTCCGCCGCTGTTGATGGCAGAAATCACTGTGCGTGCGCGTGAGTACTTTAGGTCTTGATGTCGGATACTTGAACTCACTATGATCATCCAACAGTTCCACGCACTCTGCATATATACTCAGCCATGTGGTTCAGGATTCAAATGGACAAATAACGAACGGATGTGGCTACTGTACGGAGAATTGAGGATTTCCTGCACGGCGTTGACTGCACGTTCGACGTTCGGGAACTGAACCATTGCAACTTTGGTTGGGATGATTGGCGCAAGGCGCAGCGTTGCTTTCGTCGTGTATATGAGCACTTCGATTCACAGGTGTAGACTTGGGCTTTCATTCTTCGTACCTTCAGTTACAATGCCCAGCGTGCCTTCGGCGCCGATGAACAGCTTCGTCGTGTCGAACCCAGTCGCAGACTTTCGCGCTCTCCGCTTGGTCTTGATCACCTCGCCATTCGGGAGCACGACTGTCTGTGCGTTGTAAGGAATCACCAGCAGTACTCGTCATGAAAGATTTATCTTTACGAGGTTGAGAAACCATTCACTCCGCGCGGTCCCATACCTCACGGCATTTGCTAAGGGCAGATGAACACTAAATAATAGAAAGAGCCAAGATCACTCACTGCCAGAGCAGCCGGTCCCGACCATTCCACCGATGGTCTTGGTGATACAAACTGATCTGAGCAAGGACTTAATAACGTTGCGAGAGCACATACAGCCCCGGGACCTGGGTCAAGCTGACAAACGTTTTACACCTGAATTGTCATTTATTCCCCTCAACAAGATGAGCACGCACAGGAAAGAACAACGGAATGCCTTCGTCCTTGAGATGCTGGTTGATATCTTCCCACCTAGCCCCGGCCTGGCATATCAAGTCCCCATCTGCGACTATTCAAAAACGTCCAGTCGCGACATCAGCGCAAACATCTACCACGCAACGCACCATTGATGTTCAATATCTTGTTCATCCCTGACATATCCAAGCATATGCTCCCCGTGGGATACTATTCACAGAACCCGTCAACACGTAAGATCGCAAATCGCACAGCCAGACGCACCCCCGTGAAATGGCCCTCCAAGCTGGTCGCGCCGCTGTACGGGGTGATGGGCACCCTGTACTTCCGGGAGACATTCACTACTGCAACAACGTCCTCGGTCGACGCAGGTCTGACGACGACGGCATGC
>QLPN01004110.1:0-20521 GCA_003314395.1 Albatrellus ellisii | reverse complement strand
CCTCCCCGTTTCTCTCTCTCTCCTTCTCCTTCTCCATCACTCCATATGACGAGAGCCGACGGTGCCTGACAGCAACTACAGCAGGCAACTACAATGGTGGGATGGGTAGACGATGACAACTGTGGGCGACAATAACGCCCACTGTTGCCTCTGTCGCCGCCCATGCAGCCATGTCATGTCTACATGCCCGTCCTTGCACTCACCACGCGCGGCCTCTGTGCTGCTGCCGTGTCACCCACGCTCTCACCTACCCAGCGCGGTCTCCGTTGCTGCCGTAGTATGCGCATCTCCACCGCCGCCTACATGTAAATCAACATACTATAGTGTATAGTCCAGATGCAATTGTATATTACAAAAAACATTCAATATATACACGCAAAGTCACTTACCACAGAACTTGTAGGTTATACGTTGCGAATGGCGCATCGATCGACAGGACGATGTCTAGGCACTTCACTCCAAAAGCGATATCACACGGCGATGGCTCCAGACCATCAACACGGCTCAAACTAGATTGCCGTCTTACCGACTCCATGCGCTACGGGAGTAAGGCGCTGCGAGTCACGATTGGACGGCAAACGCGGAACGGAATGTTTTGAACTGAAAGCTGTCCGATACTATTCATTTCATACTACATTTCGACAAGTGTCATTTGTTTTCTATTGTCGCTTTCCATTCTAACCCAGACTATCCTTCACCAAGCAGCTAGTATCTGTCAAGAATCAGAGGCATGCACTATTATTTCCTTTCATTCTTCAGTATTCTTTACTGTTCCACTCCACATATGTGCAGTAGTGGAGTGATCAAGGGGCTGTAACCCCCCTTGTTATGTCTATCCTTGTTTCATGATCGTCAAACCGCAGCAGATATGAATACTATAAAGCAGACTTACTTTATGTTGTAAAAAGGGCATCTTGACCTCCTTTTGTATATCTTGTTATTTGTCTTCTTGTCACAATCGTAGTATTGCCCTTGCGTTCGCCTCGGAGGTCCCCGTTAAACTATTGATAGGTGTTTGGTCATTCATGCATACTAAACCCTAACATTAGGTCAAGATCTCCTACTCTGACTTGAACCAACCCTGGCTCCCTCCCCACCCATCTCATTACCGGGTTTTGGTTTCACAGATGACAAGACACCTTTGTCTATGGTGATGAGCATCACACGCATGTAATGCTGGAAAAATGACCATCAGTGACATCAGGTGAACACAGCAACATTAATGTGCTGCACGTGAAAATCATCCACAGTTGCTGTAATCGTGCATTCATGCAGGAGTCGGAAAACAATACTGGGTCGGCTGACGAGGGATAGGATGAATAGGCTGAGGCATGGTCTAGACCCACCAAAGTAACCATGGAGGCATGAGTTGTGGAGTCAGCATTTGGTGTGATCAGCGCTATTCCTCTTTTGCTCATCCACTATAGTATGATACTTTATTTGCTTGCATACAGACTCCACTTCATTTCAAATATCCCTATGATTGACCCTACACTGTAAATTTTCTGTTGTGTTTTGTTGTGCCCCAGTCTTGGAGCTAGGCTTGTATTTATATAGCGCATTGTCTGTTGAAAATACAGAGATTTCTCCCACCCACAATTTGTTTTCCTTTCTCCCGTCTGAGTCTCAGAGTGAAAGTGTGCACCCTGTAAGTCGTGCTATCAATTTCACTGAGTGTCTATTGCATTCTCCATTGTGTTCTCTATTGCATTGCATTCTCCACTGTGTTGTGTTATGGGTCTTCATCATTGTCATTGTTGTGCCATGTTTCTGCCATATCTCTATATTGTTGCCTGGTCATGTCATGTTATCGCATCTCTTGCCCTAATCTACTAACTCTCTCTCTATTGGTGTCTAGGGGATCTTATGACTTGCACCCTTCAGCATTTACTGTGGTTGTGGTTATAGATTACTCTCTTATACATGCACAGTACACATCAACCAGTTGAATATCTAGGCAATAACATCTGGAGAATTACAGATACTCAACAACATATTGACACCTCGGGCTTTTATAGCCAAGATATCTCTGCTCCATCTGTACATTTGTATATCTTTGACCCAGTAACCAACACCTGCACAGACACCCCACTGCTAGAAGGTATTTCGACTACCCCTAGTATGGCCACCGCATCCCTTGAACCCATTCCCTTCTCTGCCCCTCTGGAGCTTTTCCCATGGCCAGAACCCATCAATGAAGACATCGTCATGACTTCTACCACCACCAAAACCCAGTTTTTAAAAATCAACAAAAATTCAACAGAAATAAAAAGAACTTCCAAAGTTTCTTTTTATCTTGTACAAAATACCTCATTGCTTACAAAGATCTTCATGCGTCCAATGCACAGATCCTATTTGTCTTATCCTTTATGACAAAAGGCACAGCCCAAGCATACAACAACCAGTATACCATGGAAAACCTAATGGGAACCACCTACCCATCATATGCTGACTTTGTCAAAAATTTGAAAGCCGAATTCAAAGATCCTCACAAAGTACGACAAGCATATTTAGCACTTTGTCAACTCAAACAAGGAACCCAGACTATAGAAGAATACAACTCTGCATTCTTAGCCTTAGTCCATGAAGCCGCTATTCCAGATGATCAAACCAAACTTGATTACTACAAACAAGGTCTCAATTCCAGTCTTGCCGACAAGATCTATAACTCTGAAGTACCCAAAACGTTTGCTGAATGGATGGAGAGAGCTATGATCATGGATACTCAATGGTGTGTGCGAAAAGAGCAAAAGAAAACTTGTACACCTTTCTCCTCTCTTAGCACCAATTGTCCTTGATCAGATCCCAACACTATGGATGTTGATTGACATTGACAAATACTGGGATCATGTCCCATGCTGAAGAAATTGACAGACGCAGAGAGAGAGAAGTTGAGGAGAGAAGGAAAATGTTTTGCCTGTTGACAAGCTGGCCATATGGCCAATCAATGCCCGACAAAAATAAACAATCTGCGTATTCATGTTACAGAAGAAGTATCTTCACTTATTCTCCCATCTCTTACTCCATATCCAAATACTCCTTATGTTCCCCCCCTGATTGCTAACTGAGTGCACACTCATGTTTCAAATGTTATTGATGAAGAAGAAGAAGAAGAGCAAGTGGTACCTCCTACCTATGATGAAGCGGTGGTCAGAAGAGTTTACAAAACTATATGCGCATTACCACAAGAAGGAAGGGCAGCATTATCCATTATGTTGGAGGATTTTTGAAGGGTTTGGAGAATTCTATGTGTCTTCAAACCACAATACTTTATCCTGATGACTTACTATGTTCTGTGACATCATTACATGGATTATATCAAGCACAGATCAGTAATCATCTAGGAAGCTGTAGACTTGAAAAACAAAAAGCTCTGGTCAACAGTGGAGCCACCAATAATTTCATACACCATTGACTTGTTGCCAAACTCAATATTCCCATGATCCCCTTACCATGTCCCCAAATAGTCTGCAATGCAGATAACTCTGAAAACAAATTAGGATGTGTAATGCATGAAGCCATCCTTAAAATGAAGATCCAAAATCATGAAGAAGAGGTAAAATTCTTCATTATCGATCTTGGATTAGACAATATCATTTTAGGACACCCCTGGCTCCAAAAACATAATCCAGATATCAATTGGATTACTTCAAAACTTTCATTCACATGATGTCAAAAAGCAATTTGTCAAGCCAGGTCGAGAAGATTGTCATTGATTCGAAAAGTCAAATTCAATGCTGGATTACTGCTAGAAAAAGGAGATGAGGTTTTTATGGGAATACCAGATGAAGAGTGGGTTAGACGCACAACTCAAGCTACAGAATTGGCTGCTGCTACTACTCCCAAAGTAACGGTAATACCAGATTGCTACAAGAAATTTCATAAAGTATTTTCAGAAGAAGCCTCTCATTCCCTCCCTCCTTTACATGATTGGGATCATGCTATTGATCTTAAGCCAGATGCTATTCCAGAAAACAACTGCAAAATCTACCCCTTAAACCCTGTGGAACAAATTGCACTCGATGAATTCATCAAGGATATGATGGCCAGAGGTTATATCAGAGATTCAAAATCTCCTTTTGCATCACCATTCTTTTTTATCAAAAAAAAGGATGGTAAACTACGACTGGTACAAGACTATCGACAATTAAATAGTCTTACAATCAAGAATCAATATCCTCTTCCATTGATTGCTGATATTGTTGACAAGCTGAAACATGCTAAATATTTTACCAAATTTGATGTCAGATGGGGATACAACAATGTCCAAATCAAAAAAGGAGATGAATGGAAAGCTGCCTTCAAAACCAATAGAGGAATGTTTGAACCTCTCATAATGTTTTTTGGTCTCATGAATTCCCTGGCAACTTTTCAAACTATGATGAATTCTGTATTCCATGACCTTCTTGACATGGGAAAGGTTTTCATTTACATGGATGATATTCTGATTGCCACAGCAATGATAGAAGAACACCGCCAACTAACTGAACTTGTTTTACAAAGACTCACAGATCATTCTCTTTATCTCAAACTGGAGAAATGCAAGTTTGAAAAAGAACAGGTTGAGTATTTAGGACTTATCATTTCAGCAGGCCAAACTGCCATGGATCCAGTCAAACTACAAGGGATTCAAAACTGGCCTGTCCCCACAAAACTAAAAGAAGTACACACCTTTTTAGGATTTGCAGGGTTCTATCAATGCTTTATCCATAAATTTTCACATCTCACCCAACCATTACATAATCTGACAAAAAAAGATATCCCTTGGCATTGGGATCAACCACAACAAGACACATTTGATCTTTTAAAGACCAAATTTCTTTCCTCTCCCATTCTTATTTCTCCTGACATAACCAAACCATTCCAATTGGAATGCGATGCATTGAAACGTGCTTGTGGAGCTGTTCTATCTCAAAAAGGAGAGGATGGCTTATGGCATCCCATTGCATTTATGTCCAGATCCTTTTCAGAAGCTGAATGTAACTATGATATTTATGACAGAGAACTACTGGCCATCATCAAGTCACTTGAAGAATGGTGACAATACCTTGAAGGCGCTCCTCATTGTATCACTATTCTCTCTGATCATAAAAATCTTGAAGTATTCAGAGACGCTCAGAAGTTATCAAGACAACAAGCTAGATGGGCCTTATATCTAACTCATTTTGATTTTCAAATCAAACATGTTGCTGGTTCAAAAGCTGGTCGACCTGATGCTCTATCATGAAGACCAGATCACAATGATGGTAGTCATGACAATGAAGATCAAGTCATCCTGGATTCATCTTTGTTTATCTGCCCTATTTCCACTACTGTCATTAACAATGCATTTTTCCCATGCATTCGAACTTGCACTGACTGGGATGAAGAAGTTTTAGACATATCATGTCTCCTTCAAGCTAACATTTCTAGCCCAGCAAAAACTCAACTTCTACAACATTGGATGATTGAATGGGGGGTAATTTATTACTCTGGACATCTTTATGTCCCAAAAGACGACATACTCAGACATGACATCATCCAAAGTTTACACATTACCCCTACAGCAGGACATCCTGGATGACTTAAAACACTAGATCTAGTACAACACATCTTCTGGTGGCTGAAGATGAGGAAGTATATTTTTAATTTTGTTGATGGATGTCCTATTTGTCAAGGGTACAAAAATCTACCAAACAAAGCCCCAATTCCCCTTTTTCCCATCAAACCATAACCAACAGCTGAACCCTTTTCTATGGTTTCTATGGATTTCATCACGCAACTCCCTTTATCACATGGCTATGATGCCATAGCTGTATTCATGGATCATGATGTAACCAAGATGACCATAATTGCTCCATGTCACTCTTCTATATCTGCCACTCAAACCACTGATCTTTACAAAGATTACATTTGGAAAAGATTTGGACTTCCTCATCGTATCATTTCAGATCAAGGATCTCAATTTACTGCCAAATTCACCAAAGAACTATGTCGAAAGTTATCTATCACACAAGCAATGTCCACTGCCTATCATCCCCAAACCAATGGACAAGCAGAACGAATGAATCAAGAACTAGAACAATATCTACACATGTTTTGCACAGCAAGACAAGACGATTCGTCTACCCTTCTTACAACCGCAGAATTTGCACATAATTCTCATATTCATGCTACATTGAAGTATTCCCCTTTCTGTTACGAGGCACTTGCTTTGGCACCTCGTAACGTGTTTCTTTTTCTTTTTTTCTTTTATCTTACTTACTAGTAAAGTGTAGTATTATTACTACAAGTGTGAGCTTAGCTCCACTTTACTTAGTAAGGATCTACATTTCCTTTCTCTATTATAGTACTTAAGTATTTACATACTTAAGTGTGAGCCTAGCTCCAAGTACTATATTAGACTTATCTTTTCCCTTTTTTTATCTTTCTTTATTTATTATAACATTTACTTGCTAAGGACTATCACTATACAATTAGCAAGGACTCTCTTTTCTCACCTTTATTTACTTCTATTTACCTCTAGTTCATTTCGCACTTGTGGCTGAGCCACTTATATCACATAGGATGCGTACTTACTGCGCTTTACTGCACATTTTTGTGTACTTACTGCGCTTTACTGTGCAACTTTACTATATACTGTGCAACTTTACTATACTTAGATCGCTAGTTTAGTATAAATAGTTGAAAGACTGGCGGTCTTAAACCCCAGTCTTGTCAACTTCGCAATCTAGGGATTTTCCTTACACTGCACTTGATCTAAGCTTGTCACAAACTTGCTTCACTCTCTAAGAACAAGTCTAAGAACTCTAAAGTCACTAAACATTGCTAAAACCTCTTACGCTCATCACTCTGGATCCACATATCGTTATTGGTGGAATCATCCTCATAACTATACCATTAATCCCACTCTTCATCATCATCAGGAACCTCTATTACGTTCATCAAGCTCATATCCAAACCTTGGTTACCAGGAGTAACATTTTAAGACCTTCCCTAAGACTGTCCAATAGGCTGCTCTTAGCACTTTCTTTCTTCTTATGGGATATCATCCACACATTCGACCTGCTATTCCCATTACATCTACTCTTCCATCAATTTCTGAACAATTAGTTTTATTGCAGACTATCTGAAAGGAATTAGCCATAGTGCAATCTATAGCTCATCGAACCTGGAAATCTACCAATCATCTTCCATCATATCAAATCAATGATCACGTTTGGTTAGATGTGACCCACCTTTCCTCTGCCTTTCCCTCCATGAAACTTGCCCCAAAATGATATGGCCCCTTTTCCATCACTGCCATTGATGAGCATCACGCACACATAATGCTGGAAAAATGACCATCAGCGACATCAGGTGAACACAGCAACATTAATGCACCACATGTGAAAATCATCCACAGTTGCTGTAATCGCGCATTCATGCAGGTGTTGGAAAACAATACCAGGTTGGCCAACAAGGGATAGGACAAATAGGCCAAGGCATGGTCTAGACCCACCAAAGTAACCATGGAGGCATGAGTTGTGAAGTCAGCATTTGGTGTGATTGGTGCTATTCCTCTTTTGCTCATCCACTATAGTATGATACTTTATTTGCTTGCATACAGACTCCACTTCATTTCAAATATCCCTATGATTGACCCTACACTGTAAATTTTCTGTTGTGTTTTGTTGTGCCCCAGTCTTGGAGCTAGGCTTGTATTTAGATAGCACATCATCTGTCGAAAATAGGGAGATTCCCCTGGCCCACAATTTGTTTTCCTTTCTCCTGTCCAAGTCTCAGAGCAAAAGTGTGTGCCCCATAAGTCATGCTATCAATTTCGCTGAGTGTCTATCACGTTCTCCATTGTGTTCTCTATTGCATCACGTTTTCCCTTGCATCACGTTCCCCACTGTGTTGTGTTACAGGTCTTCATCATTGTCATTGTCATGCCGTGTTTCTGCCTGTATCTCTATATTGTCACCCAGTCACGTCACGCTATCACATCTCTTGCCCTAATTGTGAGCGCAGGTACGAGCCGACCAAAGAAGAAATGAAGAAGCAGATAGTGAGGGTGCGGTAGCAAGTGGTGCACACTAAGGCGCAGAGTGGGGAGATGTGGTACAGCATTGTATGATACCGTAGAGCTATAGAAAGTGGGGGGCATAGTAGATATAGTGCATGCTGAACTGAGTTCAGGCGGAGTGTTAATGCGGGGTTGTAAGTGGGGGTGTAGTATGTGCTACATGAACGTGGTTGTAGTGGTCTAGAGCGGTCTAGAGCACTCTATGACGTGGTTGTGAGATAAGTAAGTGGTTTAGAATGTGTGTCAGTTGGACGTAAAGAGGACGTGTGTAAGTAAGTAGAGTGAAGCTGAACAAGTACCGTGAATATTCCAACACTAATCTACTAACTCTCTCTATTGGTGTCTAGGGGATCTTATGACTCACACCCTTCAGCATTTACTGTGGTTGTGATTATAGATTTCTCTCTTATACATGGACAGTACACATCACTGTTATCAATCCTGTGGCATATCGTTTATTGTTGCCTGCTCATTGGAAGATACATCCTGTCTTCCACACTTCTCTCCTTCACCTGTATACTGAAACAATAGCATATGGACCGCATCACATGCCACCCCCTCTGGATCTTGTCAAAGGAGAGGAACATACTGAGGTTGAAAATATCCTCCAATCATGATGGCACTGAGGTCACCTTCAATATCTGGTGCATTGGAAGGGATACCCCTCAACCAAAGATGAATGGCTCTCACATCAGAATATGAAACATGCCTCAGAGCTTGTAGAGTCATTTCATTCATGTCATCCATCTGCTCCTTGACCGTTCACAATCTGACTCCCACCCTCTCTCACTCCCCTTAAAAGGACTTGAGAGGAGACCATAACGACTCCATCCTTTTGTGATTGACATCCTTCTCATCATTTATATCCTCATTGTCACTTTCCTTTTTGCTTGGTATACGATACAATTGTCTCATCTCGTTGAAGCTGCCACTTCTATTTAAAATCATGTCCTCTCCACTTACCAATATCTCCACTTGTTCTGTTTCTCCTGTTATCCCTGCTTCCCCTTTTCATCGTTCTCCCATGCCAGATCCTTTCACCAATCTACCTGCTCATATTGCACAAATATTTCATAACCAATCCCCCATTTATCCTGAATCCACACAAAACTCTCCCATTCTTCATCATCATCATTCCCCCTCCTCCTCTCCTAACTCTTTACATCACAGCAACATGTTCCCCTCACCTATCATTGTCACTCCTCCTGCCTTACCTGCTCATGACCATCATATTGCTAAGAGCGGCCTATTGGACGGTCTTAGGGAAGATCTATAATATTACTCCTGGTAACCAAGGTTTGAATATTGGCTTGATGAACGTAATAGAGATTCCGGATGACGATGAAGAGTGGGATTAACGAGATAGTTACGAGGATGATTCCACCGATAACGATACGAGGATCCAGATTGATTTAGTGTAAAATGTCTTACTAGCTTTTAGAGTTCTTAGACTTAGTTTAGGAGATGAAGCGAGTGATTTTAACGAGCTTAGGCCAAGCGCAATAAAAGGAGAATTCCCTAGATTGCGAAGTTGACAAGACTGGGGTTTAAGACCGCCAGTTTGTCAACTATTTATACAAACTATTGATCTAACTATAGTACAGTTTGCGCAGTAAAGCGCAGTAAGTAAACGATAATGCGCAGTAATGCACAGCAAGTATGAGTCCATGTGATATAAGTGGCTCAGCCACAAGCACGAAATGAACATGAGATAAACAAAGGTAAATAAAGACGAGAAAAGGGAGTCCTTGCTAATTGTATAGTAATAGTCCTTAGCAAGTAAATGTTATAATAAATAAAAGAAAGATAAAGAGAAAAAGATAAGTCTAATATAGTACCTGGAGCTAAGCTCACACTTAAGTATGTAGATACTTAAGTACTATAAAAGAGAAAAGAAACTGATGAGTCCTTACTAAGTAAAGTGGAGCTAAGCTCACACTTGTAGTAATAATACTACACTTTACTATAGTAAGTAAGATAAAAAAAGAGAAAGAGAAAAAAGAAAACGTTACGAGGTGCCAAAGCAAGTGCCTCGTAACATATAGAGCATCTTATATAGTGAATAGAGAGGAAGGTTGGGGCAGAGAGTGAATCCTAAAGTACAAGGATAGCCAAATATGTGAGGGATGCACATCGTCTGGAGAAAATGTGGAGTGGGAGAAGGGAATGTGGTTGATGATGTAAATGGTATGTCAGTAGTATGTAATGATGTGTAAGTAATAGTTATGGTGAAGTGGAGGTATGCTGAATGAAAGAAAGAAAGATGAGGAATGTATTGGTGACATACAATGGGTATTCAACACTCCTATCCCAGTCGCTCCTGTTAACACACAAATATTCCACAACCTACCTGTCAATTATTTCTACAACACTCTCACCCTTTTCTGCACTTCCCCCGATCCCACCATACCTGTCCAAGACATAGATCTTGGAGAAAACCCTATCTGCTACACAGGGAGATATGAGTATCCTATGGCAGAACCAACACCAGCCGACCATCAAAACCCCATTCACCACGCATACATCACCAATGAATTCACCCATGTAATGGTAACCTTCCCTGTCAATATCCATCTTGATCATGCAACCCAGCTTCTGAATGACACCAGGGTGACGGCAGACATAGATCATTTCAGAGGTTGGTACCATTGCATCAGAGCATTAGAAGCATTTCAGACACATCTCACTCATCTCTTATCACAACGATGTTGGGGTCTAGGTGAGATATCTAATTGACTCCTTAATGCTGATGCTGAAAACAGACTTCATCCCCATATGGCTCATGGTTACATCGCACAACTCCCCTCTCCTCCTCCCTTACCCATACCTGCTCCATTACCACCTATAGGAGAAGTAGCCGATTGGTTATGAGGAGGAGCTGCAAAACCACGATGAAAGAAAAAGGGTCCTCTTATCTGTTGGAGCTGCCATCAAATGGGTCATCAATGCACAGACTGCTTAGTGACTCTGTTCTTCCGCACATCAACTTCTACGCAGTGAAACTATCTGCACAATGAGAAGTATCTTTGCTGTCCAGAATGCAACAAATGGAATGACAAACATCTGATTACATGCATCAGAGGACAGGAGGAACAACGGTTCAACCTCGCAGAGGAGGGGTATGGTGATGATGGGTATGCGGGAAATGATGCCAATGCTTACAATTGATAGGAGTTTACACTTTTTGAGGCAAAAAGAGTGTAGCGAAGGGGTATTGTCAAGAATCAGAGGCACATACTATTATTTCCTTTCATTCTTCAGTATTCTTTACTGTTCCACTCCACATATGCACAGTAGTGGAGTGATCAAGGGGCTGTAACCCCCCTCATTATGTCTATCCTTGTTTCATGATCGTCAAACCGCAGCAGATATGAATACTATAAAGCAGACTTACTTTATGTTGTAAAAAGGGCATCTTGACCTCCTTTTGTATATCTTGTTATTTGTCTTCTTGTCACAATTGTAGTATTGCCCTTGCGTTCGCCTCGGAGGTCCCTGTTAAACTATTGATAGGTGTTTGGTTGTTCACATGTACTAAACCCTAACAGTATCCTGTTTCATATAACTACCTCTGTATCTCTATAAACATTTCTACTTGTGAAACACAGGCCATATGCTTAGAGGGAACTGGAATAGTTCTTATATCTATGTGATGATACTACAGTCTACTTATAGTGTCAACTATAGTGCACGGACCATAAGACGTTTGAAGGTAAGACGTGTGTACATATGTGTATGTGCATTGAGGTGTGTGTACAGTAGGAAGATGGAATAGGAAGGAGTATGTTAATAAGCAACAGTCGTCAACACCCCCCCTTACTGGGAACACACACAACAAGCCCTAAGTTGGAGCAATGAGATGTAAAGAGAGGAAGAGGAAGTGATTTAGTAAGAACATCAGTGACAACATGAATAGAAGGAAGATGATGAACTGAGATGACCTTGGAAGAAATGCAGTCATGGATGTAGTGGTGCTGAATGTTGATATGTTTTGTTCTGCACATCACGACAGGATTTGTCGCTATATCGATAGCTCCTTTGTTGTCTCTGTAGATTAGTAGGGATGAAGGAAATGCAAAACCAATCTCACTCAGGAGGGACCGTAACCAGGAGCCTTGTGCAGCAGTCTGGGAAAGGGACATGTATTCAGCTTCTGTGGAAGAGAGTGATATGGTGTGTTGCTTTCGTGATGACCATGCAACAGCTCCTCCACCTAGTAGAAACACATAGGCACCTACTGACTTCCTATCATCTCAGTCAGCCGCCCAGTCAGAATCCGAATACCCGATAATCCCAGTGTCTTTGCCACTGCCAAAGCATAAATGGAAGTGGATGGTGCCTTTCAGATAGCAGAGGATGTGGCGACCTAGAACTAGATGCGAGGGGAGAGGGTTGGATAAGAACTGAGAGAGCTTCATAATGGCAAAAGCGATGTCTGGACGTGAGATGATAGTGGCATACAATAGGGAGCCAATCAACTGTTGGTACTCTGATCGGAGGGAAGGATTGGCGGTATAGTTACTATCAGCCTTTGTGGGCATAGCACCAGGAGGTAAAGGGGTGAGAGTCGCATTACAGTCTTCAAGGTGAAAACAATCGAGGAGATCACCGATGTATGCTTCCTGGTTGATTTGCAGCAAGCGGTTGTCTCTGTCTCTAGTAATGTGAAGGCCAAGGTATGACTTAATTTCCCCTAAATCTGTCATCTTGAAGAGTGCTTGTAGTTGTTTCTTGCATGCTTCTACTTCTGACAGGGAACCTCCAAGGATGGTGATGTCATTGACGTAGAGGACAATTATGAGTGGTTTGGAGGAGGAGGTAGAAACATAAATGCTGGAGTCAGAGTACGTGCATGTGAAGGATAGGCCCAGTAGTGATCCATGCATTTTGTGGTGCCATTGTCGAGACACTTGTTTCAAACCATAGATCGCTTTAGTGAGTCTGCAGACCTTCCCTTCAGAGCCTGGAACGATGAAGCCTTGGGGTTGCTCCATGTATATTTCTTCGTCTAGGTCTCCATTGAGGAACGCGGATTTGACATCCATGGAATGCACTTCCCAGTCTTCTAGTGCTGCTATGGCTAGGAGAGTACGCAGGGATTCAAAGTGAGCAACTGGGGAGAAGGTCTCATTGTAGTCAATGCCATGGACTTGGGTAAAGCCTTTGGTGACTAGACAAGCTTTGTATTGACCGTTGGCTTTGTGCTTGAAGACCCATTTGTTACCCACAATGTTGTGTCCTGGTGGGGGATCCACCAAGTCCCACATCTGGAGCTTGTTGAGTGAGGAGAGCTCTTTGTTGCAGGCTGCCCTCCATGTGTCAGAGTCCTGGCTGCTCAAAGCTTGCTTCAGGGTTAAGGGGTCACGTGACAGGGCATGAGAGAGTATGGCTGACACAGAAGGTGTGCCATGAGGAGTCGCAAAGATGTCATCTTCGTCTGACTGCCCCCCCTCACCGAGGATGTCGACAAACTCACACGGGCCATACATGCTGTCACAGAAATGAACGGGATGATGGGTGACACACTGTGAGCACTGGGGAATGGGGTAGTCGGGGTCGACAACACAAACAGGGGGAGGCTGATGACTGGGAGAGGCAGCAGGCACACCATGCCAAGGCAGCGAGTCAGGAGGCCCACGGTCATGCTCACACTGCTCAGAGCGACAGGCGCGCACACACAGAGGCAGTGAAGAGGGCACCTGTGCATGGGGTGGCATGACAGGAGGAGGAACATCCAGAGCAGCAGTGGGAGCACCAGGAGGCAGTGCCTGAGCAGTAGGAAGGGGGGGCATGTCATGCGGGGCCAGCAACCCAGCGTCACCACCTGCATCAGGTGCATCATCAGCAAAGTCATCGTTGTCATCATCTGAGCCCCCAGAGACTGAACTATCACTGTCAGAGTCCTCAATGTCGGACTGGTCTGCTAGAGGAGCTGCAGAGACAGGAGCAGGGAAGATATCTAGGATGGTAGGTGTGGAGATGGCATCCAGAGCCGGGAAGATGGATTCCTCAAAGACGACATCCCAACTGACAACACGGCATGAGGAGGCTTTATCCCAGAAAAGCCAGCCTTTAGTCCCAGGCTTGTACCTGATAAAGGTGAGAGGTCTAGCCTTGGGCCTGAGCTTTGTCCACTGATGCGCAGGGAACTGAACCCAGGCCTTACAGCTGAAAACATGGAGGTGTGAGACATCCAGGGGTGAGAGAGCGGGCATCCAGACAGACTGGGGTGTTTGCCAGCACAGGCGCTGTGAAGGCAAGAGATTATATGTGTGGACAGCGGTGTGCACTGCATATTCCCAGAAACCCAAAGAGAGGCTGGTGTGATGGAGAAGACTCAGAGCACGGTCGAGTATGGACCTGTTCCAGTGTTCTGCTTGACTGTTTTGCTGTGGCGAATATGGCACAGTGAGCTGGTGCTCAACCCCATGCTTCTGTAGGAGTTCTGTGGTAGAAGCAGCTAAGTACTCACCCCCCCTGTCGGTTCACAGAGTGGTGGGCCAACATCCAAGGAGCGTTTTAACACACACAAGGTAGTGTTCCAGAGCCTCAGAGAATTGGTCCTTCTGGTGCAGGAAGTATACCATCCCAAACCCGGAGCAGTTGTTGAGGAAGGTGGCGAAATATAGGAAGTGGGAGCCTACAGATGCCATGCCAATGGGACCAACCAAGTCAGAGTGGATGAGACCAAAGGGTGCGATAGCGCACGACCGAGAGACGTGAAAAGGGGAGTGGTGAAACTTGCCCAGCAAGCACCCAGAGCATGGGGAGGTAGTGCTGGGAGACGTAGGCAGCGAGAAACCCAACAGCTGTGATGGTTGGATGTGACGCATGACTTCCTCAGAGAGGTGTCCGAGACATTCATGCCACAGGCAGATGGAGGGGCGAGTGATGGCATGTAGAGATGAGGCAGGAGAAAGGGAGACCCAGTATGTTCCTTTATTGAGGTGTCCAGTACTGAAAATGCGACCATCTTTAGATATTTCACATTTCTGGTCTCCATACGTGATGTGAAAACCAAGCATGTCTAGTTTGCTTACAGACAAAAAGCGACTGGAGGTGCTAGGGACATGTAGCATGCCCGTCAGGGAGACATTGACAGGAGTGCCACTCAGGAGCTGGTGTCATTTCTGGCACATTCCTCAACCAAGGCAGGGAATTAGCGACCCATTTCCAACAGCTACGGACTGGGATGTGACGAGAGTGTACGTGTCGAAGTCTTCAGCATAAGGCGAAATGTGGTCAGTACAACCTGAGTCTAGCATCCAGAGCCCATGCTCTCCATAGTAGCAAGTGTCGATTTCAGCAGCAACAGAGCTGGCAGTCATAGTGTTTACAGAGCTAGGTACATCCATCCCCACACCTTTGTTCCTATCCTTGTCCCATTTATCCAAACGTGCTTTGACATCTGCAGGCATACCATGCAGGGTCCAGCAGTTGTCGACCGTATGGTTGCGGTGTTTGCAATGCGAACAGAAGTGGTATTCTGTTGTCCAGGAGCACTGTGTTCGGTCGTGAAAGCTGCGAGTGCAGACCTAGGCTTTGTTCACACTTCTTTGTCAAGGATACGTCTGCGGATGTTTCCAATGGCAAGGTGAGCTATGTCTGAAGACGCGAGGAGAGCGGAGGAGAAGGAGCTCCATGACAGAGGTAGTGTGTGAAGGAGGAGAAAACACATATTTTGTTCACTAACTTCTACTCTGGAGGCAATCAGGTGATCCTGCACGATGATGAGGGCATCGATCTGTGGTGTGAGAGGTGTGGTGATGTCAAACTTGCTAGTAAAGAGGGCTTGGAAGTCAACAAAGGCCACTATTACGGTTTGTTTTCCATAGACTTCCTTGAGTCCATCCCATGCATGACATGCAGTCATGCTCTTGCTGGCTACCATGGCTGCTGGTTGCAGTCCACAGTGCATGGAGATAATGGCTTTTGCTACATTGTTGTCATGGTTCCAAGTCTCAATCTGTTCAGCATTGGTGATTGTTATAATTGGCATGCTGCCTTCAACGTCTTCTGTAGAGGTGATGGGAATGATGGGAGCTTTCGAGATAGTGTACCAGATTCCCATAATGATGAGTGTGGACTTAACAATATTCGACCACTGTTTGTAGTTGTCTGTTCCTTCCAGAGTCATGTTGATTTTTGGAATGGAGGCAGCATATGAGGGAGTTGTGAAGTGTGCTAAGATGATGGTGATGACGAGATAGGTGTGTGAGTGGAGGATGGTGAAGATTAAGACAGCAGTGAGCAAGAGGGAGATGCATATGGCCTGGGCAGGGCCCATAACCTGTGAAACACAGGCCATACGCTTAGAGGGAACTGGAATAGTTCTTATATCTATGTGACGATACTACAGTCTACTTATAGTGTCAACTATAGTGCACAGACCATAAGACGTTTGAAGGTAAGACGTGTGTACATATGTGTATGTGCGTTGAGGTGTGTGTACAGTAGGAAGATGGAATAGGAAGGAGTATGTTAATAAGCAACAGTCGTCAACACTACTGTCAACTGAGCACATATGCTGTAATTTATTTTTGAATGGAACTCTACATGATCAATAATTCCTGCCTCATAACTGGCACAGACATCCCAGGGTTTAGTGGGGGTGGGGGGTGGACTGTACGCCAGGACGGAACTGATAGCATGAGCTATCAGCCACCCACACTGCCCACTTCCGCACAGGCGTGCATAACTGCATTTCCTTGGGGTGGATGCATAGTACATCAAACGAAAATAGAGGGGTGTGACTCCCCTCCTACCACTAGCCAGGGCCGCGAAGCTGACTTGTGTCAATTGTCACACCTTGTAGCACTCCACCAAAAAAAAAAGAAAACAGAACTTGTAGGTTACCTATGACACTTACTATACATGGAACTACTATAAAGTAATTAATGCTGAGTTAGTTAACAGAGGGCCAAATGCCTACTTTCATGGTGGGATTGGGCCTACTAGGTTTCCATGTTGAATATAATGACTTCAGAACACCCCTTCACTGTACATCGGGGGCAATCATAAGCATACTCTTGCAATGAGGAGCTCTAGGCATGGCATTATCGAGATGGGTGCATGTTGCGATTTTTCTACCTTTTTCTTATCTCATGACTTGTCTTGATTCTGTATGACTCTTTCTGACTCTTTCTGATTGATAGTGACTCATATTAGTGCACAGCCATTCAACACAGCTGCACAGCTGTACTTGTATATAAAGTCTCTGTTTGCACAGGAGAGGGCAGGCAGAGGCAATGATGAGAGCAAGGAGTATTGATTGGAGAGCAAATGGGAGGAGTCTAAAGAAGAAGGAGAAGAGCACAGCCATGAGAAGAATGACACCAGACATGAGGGCACAGAGTGGATAAGGATGCTTTCCAAAGTGTGGAAAGACTTAGAAGAAAAGACTGAGACAACGAGGGAAAAGGTAGATAAGGAGATGAACATATAGAGTTGTAGCAGAGCTACAAATGGTATGACAAAGACATAACTAGTAGAAGAAGAAAGAGCACAGCCAGAGTAGACAATAGAGCAGAGCCACAAAGATGTAAGAGAAGAGCCAGACGAGATAAGAGCAGAGCCACAGAGAGATAGTAGATAAGATGATATGAGGATAAGATATAGATGAAAATAGATAAGAGGATAAGGATGTAAATAGAGATATGTAGTAAAGGAACTGCTCAGCGGCGTAAAAGCTAGACGAAATCCAACAGTCTCTACCTTCGCAGTATGTTCTGTACACTTTACCTCTTGTCTGATCTTGTCCTATCCTGTACCCTTTGTATCTTGGTTCTCTGAGCTCCAATACAAAGCACTCTTTTTTGCTCATCCTGTTGGATTGTCTAGCGTCGACATCCTCTCATCTTGCCCTTAAGGTCTGCTCCGTGCTAACCTTAACAGTGCAGATGCATCAGCAACTACGCCACTTCGACTTTTGTTTATACGTTGGCAGATGTACTCGGCGGGTGCGGATCCGAAAGCCTCCGCCTCACAGGTAGAGCACTTATAGTCCTGTCCACTTCTGCCTTACAGGTCGGGGATTCTTAGCTCATCAGCTTTTGTCTCTCATGCGGAGCATTCGACTTTTATGCTCATGCTAGGAACAGCCTTCGCCGTTTCTCGGTTGCCATCCGCTCGCATCAAAGACTGTCTTTTCTCCCCCTGACCAACAGATAGGTTGAAAATATGCTGTAGAGATAACATGTGGTTCCTAGCCTTGACCTCACCCCATCAAATCCTTCACAGGCTCCCCGCACGACGTGTACTAACGACAGTTACCCCCATCAGGTGTCCCTTACATATCTTTTTGCTGTTTACCATTTCTTTTACTGCTACACAATACGGTGAACAGCTTCTATGTATAGACCTTTTGGTATCTACCGACCAGTGTTTCATGCCAACAATCTATTATCAGTGCGCCGTTGGTTGGAGAGTGGCGTTGCTTTCGGCTACTCCCTACTATTCTAAATTAGAAATTGCAAAGTCTGAAAGATATTTTTGTGCTGCGACAGTGACTCAGTCTTCAGCAGTGGCTTGTGTATGTTTTGTAATAAGAAGGTTATATATACAGGTGTTCTTCTGCACAAGAAACACTAAAAAGTGTCCTAAGAACAAGGACAAAAAAGCACTGATACCAATCAGTATGTAAGTTAAAGAAGTGTAAAGTAAGGTCTCACCTCAGTCTCGAAAACAACACGAGGACTGAGGGTGAAAAAAAGACGAGCTATCATAAATAGGCTGGATAAAGTGCCTATGGCTTAGAACTGTATAGTAACGGAGTGATCGAAAAAGTAGCTGTAATCATATGTTTTCTGTGGAGGCTTGGAGATGAAAGTTTGCGCGCGCGTCGGCTTCTGCCGAATTGCCTAAAAAGGAAGTAGTAAATCGTGCATGCGCCAGTATGGTCTTGACATAATTTTTGAAGGGAAAAAATGATCAGCCAATTCCGCCAGATCCATGCCGGCGAGACATGGTGGAAGTGCGGAATCGATCTGTCACGGATCCAAACTTCAGTCTCCGCTTTAAGCTTACTTGGAGCGACAGCGCATCACGTCCTGATGCGAAATCAACGCGTGAAGACGGGGTTTGTATTCAAAAGATCTCTCTCACACTGGATGACAGGATGAATGCATTTACAGTTATTTTGTATGTGTTCAGGGATCTTTTATTTACTACCTGTCCACAGTGCAAAAGGGTTTTTTGCACATCGCCTTGATTTTCTGTGGCTCGCGGCACATTTTTCCCGCAAACGGATTAGTGTCATATTTCAGCAGTATCGCAGATAATAAACCCAAGAGGAATAAGTATTCGGGAATGTATAACAGTGGTGGAAGATCATTTGGCATTACCCGATTCGTGGGGTAGTTGCCTAGGAGATCGGGAATAAGGTTAGCAGAGATTTCTGTAATGCACGAGCAGAATTTCTGTAGTTCGTGAGAGAGTTAGGACGTTTGTACATTTGTGCTTGGTGCATCTATTCTTTATTCGACCATTTGGCTCAGGTGAAGATTCGGCCTCAAGATGACATTGGAAAAGCTAGGTGTTAAGTCATCTGCCAGTGCTAATTGGGCGAAACAAGCTGAAATAGGCTGTCCAATGCTGTCCGAGCATGACGGATTTGTTATTTAAAAGACAGAAATTCATCACCCCATCATTTGATTTCCCTCGGCACCTACTTTAGTAACAATCCTCGACCCGCTGCCTGTCTGTCTTTCACCATCATCATCTCCCATGTCTAGTACCACAGGCACAACACCGTCTCATTCTCGTCCTAGCACTCCTCATCATTTTAAGGATTTCGTACGTCCTGCTTTTTGGATACATGAAGTGATTTTACAGAACTGTTAATCATATACCGGGAAAATGCATTCGATAACAAATGTCATATCGTCCTCTTCTAGGTGATGGACGTTATCAAGCATTTCAAGCATGAGAAAGACTCAGAAGCCCACCAGGTATCTTCCTCTCAGCTTGGGGTTACCTGTCGCACAACTGAAAACCGCGCCCTGTCTCAATCTGCTAGATCTATCGGCAATCTGCCGGCCATCAGCCGAACAAAGCTATTCTTCCACAGACTATAAATCCTGTATGTTGGGTGCAACTTACGCACATCATTCGTATTTAATGCTTTTCTGGCGTTGGATAGGATGAGGAAACTGTCCCGGGCATCCAACATCCCGGCTCTACCGGCGTCATCTACTGTTCAGATCGGGCCATAGCCAACGGTTTCAGCTACGCAGAATCACACGAGTGGTCTAATCTTGGTCAGGGTGCCCCAGAAATAGGCGATATACCTGGTTCTGCAGATCGGCCCACAAGCATAGCATGTCCTCTCAATGCTCTGGAGTATGCCCCCACGACTGGTGTCAAAGGCACGTCTCTTCTACAATGCTCACCCAACGTCAATCTAATCGGGTTTATCAGCTTTGAGAGAAGCTGTCGCGAACTTGTACAATAAGACTTACCGTAATGGAAAGGCTT